>JAQIUQ010000261.1:250000-307500 GCA_030378365.1 Hybognathus amarus | reverse complement strand
GTTTTAGTGTTAATAATGAAGCATGTGATTTCAGATTCTGTTCTCTGGCTCGCATCAGTGAAGCTCTGTCAGACCTGACTAAAGCCATACAGCTGCAGCCTTCGGCCCCGACTACAGGCACAGAGGAACACTGCTCTTCATATCAGAGGTGCACACCTGTCATGATGCTCTTCGGCTTTGGCTTTAATGGATCTAAGGATTATTGTAACGTATAGATCACTTCATGTAGTGTCTATCCCAGAGATAGCGCTGTTGCATCTATGTGGCGTGGGTATGGAGTCCAGAATCATTACTTGTTTGTCGAGCTTCAGCATGTGAAGAGATTTTTTTTTATCATGCAAGTGCACTGTAATTATGATTGATACATACAGAGCAGATAAAAAGAGATGTTTTTTTATATATATACTGTATTGATCAGTTAAACGCGTTATTAATGGCGTTAATGCAAACCCATTTTAACAGCGTCAATTTTTTACCGCAATTAACGGTCTTTTTGTCCAAGCAAACTTTGTCGTTTTCTTTCACATGCTTTTGCAACAGGACACGGCATGCGCGCGCTGCGCTATGAAACCCATTCATTTCAATGGCTTGCGCCGCGCGAGGACGTTTTGTTGCTTCGTCGACCAAAGCGCAAGCGGATCTAGCTAGACCGTAAACAAAACAACAGGCACGCCGCACACACTCGTTTGGGCTTGCGAGCCGGCCAAATAGTTGGTTAACGTTACGTTTTGAGTGGATGACGAGCGCGAGACGCCGAAATGGATGCCAATAAGATTCTGAATGGAAAGTTTACTTTTAAAAAGTTGCCAAATGGTTCCATTGACAAGACCAAAGTGATCTGTGTGTTTTGTCATTGTGAACTGAGCTATCATCATCGCAGCACGTCCAGTCTGAAACACCGCTTGATGATGGCCAAGCACACACACACACTTACATACACACAGCTGATGCGAATCTCCGCCCTCCTCAATATCAGGACCTCGTCAGTATTTCTTTCACCCTTTTATTGATGGACAGTGTTACATTGTGTGAGAGATTATTTGCTCCAAGTGAGAATTTAGTGTGAAATTGAACACACGTATCCTGTTGTTTTTAATAAATAAAACATTTGCACAAATCAAGCCGATCCACTTTCCCATGTTGATAAGAGCATTAAAATGAGAAAAAATAATGGGATAAAAAAAAATGAAGATACATTTAGAATAGATAAAAATGTGCGATTAATTGCGATTAATCGTGAGTTACCTATGACATTAATGCGATTAAGTATTTGAATCGTTTGACAGCACTAATAATATATCTAGTAGAGTTGTTCCGATTTCATTACTAGTATCGGAAAATGCCGCCGATACCAATAAAAATTCTGGCATCGGTATCGGCGAGTACTTCTACCCATTTACTGATCCGATACTAGGGTTGGGTATCAGAATCGAGTATTCACTTGGAACCGGGACTAACTTTTAAGTTTTTCCCGGAATCGTTCAAAAAGTTAAAATTTCGATTCCTAGTTTCTAAATTCACAGTCCGTCGACCAGAAGAAGAAACCGCTGAACAACACCAACGAAGAAGCGTCTACCGGAAGTGTTGGCATAACTGCACCGAGTTCGAACACTTTTACTGTCTATGGTCGAACATGAGTAGCTCACCGTCGGCGGTCCAAAGTGTGGCTTCACTTTTCTAAAAAATAAGCGAAATCTCGGCAAAATGCAACATTTGTGACAAAGGAGTATTTCCTTCAGAAAGACCGTTGGTTAGCAATGTTAGCTAAACTTTTTTGACCCTGCCTCTTAAAAGAATCAGAATCGAGAATCGTTAGGAACCTGAACCGAAACAAGGAATCGGAATCAGAATCGCTCAAATTCAAAATGATACCCAACCCTATCCGATACCCTTTTCTTAAACAATAACTATAGTTATGCACTAGGTGTTATTTTCAACCCAAGTTTAAAAAACCCCCACATCAACTCATGTAATTTTTAAATCGCGATACTGTCATTGCGTACCGAACACGCCCCGCCCCGCCCCCTGCTACCCCGGCCCCGCCCATCTCAATGGACCTCATGTCTTATGTAAACAGTACACAATGAATTCAGTTTTGTAGCCTAACCACCATTAACACCAAATAACAAGCTCCGTGTTTTGTTACTTTCGATAATAAGCAAGGTGTAATCTTTCAGATTCTGTCTATTTGATCACGAAATTCAAACAATAAATGGCGTTTTGGCGCTCTTTGATGTGACATGACAGATCGCTTACTAGGCTCCTCATTTCAAGCGGCAGCGCGGCGCGCGAGTAAACGCGATCATCTCTTCCTCAGTTACAGAAAAGACACCTGAAGGTATGTTGAAAGATACAGTATACTTACTGAAAGGCATCATAACTCGTGTAATCGCTCAATCAGTGTTCAAGCAGCAGAAAGACGTCAATAAAACAGCAAAGCTTTAGCTTGTCACTAGCATTATGTTTACCTCAGCAGGCAAGTGATTCAGTGTCCACAACTTCCTATAAATGAACTCTTGCACTAAATAAATGCACTATGTTAGCCTGTATATTATATTTTACTTAACCTGTTAATGATATCTTGATTATTTAATTTATGTTTAAAATATCTTTCATGAAAATGACAACTGTGTAAATTATTAGAGTAAAAACACAAGTTAATGTAAAAACTGCCTTATGTTCAGTTTACATGTTTTCATACAATGTGTGTTGATTATTATATCTAAAAAATAAATGGCTTCTGAAATTAGAGTAAAAGTCTAGACTACAACATTTAATGTTATAGTAATGTGCAGCCTTCCATATAGTTTACAGCATTAGCAGATTTTTTTTAATCGTTGTGAAATGTTTAATTGTAACTGAATTAATTTAAAGACAAAGACCTTTTTTCATTAAACCACTGTTTAAAAAAAAAGCCATTTTAGCTTTCTAAACCGAACCGAATCGAACCGAACCGAGACGTCAAAACCGTGGGAAAACCGAACCGTCAGTTTTGTGTATCGTTACACCCCTATTATGCACACGAGCTTTAGCACATGTACATCACAGAGACGTCTATTTGATGTGCGTGTTTACATCTGGAAGATGTATTTTTAAGAGTGTTTGATTATCTATAGGCAGTACGTCTATAGGACGTTTCCTGTCAGATGTCAAATAGACGTTTAGAAGATGTCTTTAAGATGTTATGATTTAGAATGTGTGTTAAACTGATGTCTATCAGATGCTAGTAAACAGCATATGCTTTCCAGATGATCTTCATCTGGAAAGCATCTGGATGACCAACCATCGTCAACTGAAATGCCCTGTATTTAACAAAATTGTTTCTGGACTTAAGTTATAAAGAGGTTATTTTCTTATATTCATAGATATATATTTTAGATTCCTAGATTTATTTGTTGCACTTTTTTATACAGTTATATTGTAAATCTTAAATACCTTTATCAGTTTACAGTATTAGATATGTGGCCGCATTTAAGTTCTTTCACTTAGAGAGAAAATAAATAATATATTGCTGTGAAATGAATGTCAGATAATAAACATACTCTAGTTCACTGTATGTATTTGTTCATATTTTTAAGGGATAGGTCTAAAGCAAAACCATAAAATAATTCTATCAATTCATACATGGCTAATATACCCTGTATAGATACACACCCAGGTTTTGGAATCGGTATCGGGAAGAGAAAAGGGATATTGTAACGTTTCTAAAATATAGTGGTGTTATTAAAAGGTAATCAAATATATTTTGAGATTTAAGTTTATTGTACTATTAAAAACAAACAATTCAAAAATATATATTTTTTATTAACCCTTTTGAAATACAATTAAACATTTTAAGAGTCTTTGTCACTTTTAATCAGTTTAATGCATCCCTGCTAAACAAAAGTAGTTGTTGCTAAATGAAAATAATTCCCCTGACCCCAAACATTTTAATGTTAGTATAATTTGAATAGCTCATTGATGAATATGATTTACAGGTGTCCTCTTTTCTCTCATTGTTTGTCAGGATTATATGGCAGCCATGGATGATTTCCAGCAGTCTCTAGAGCTGTAAGAAGAACCAGCCTATCGCAATGCTCTATAAAGGGCTGACCTTCTTCCACAGGGGCCTCCTTAAAGTAACAAAACCCTTATATCACAGAAAACAACATTGCACTACACTTTCCCCTGATTCTTAAAACTTAGATGTGAGATCTAGACTAAAGTTTAAGAGATTAGCATTGTTATACTGTACAGTAGACTATATTTACAGTAATGACCACATTCACAGGCTATGCTACTACTAAATTGTTGTTTTCTGCATGCAGGAGGCTATAGAGGTGTTTAAAGAAGCTCCTCAAATTGAAGCCGGACTTCATCGATGCATACAAAAGCTTGGGCCAGGCTTACAGGTGTGGTTTTAATGATTCTAAACAGTCAGACTTTGCAAATGTTCCATTGGAGCCAATTATGTGTGTGTGTGTGTTTGAGGGAATTGGGGGATTTTGAGAATGCTATGGAGAGCTTCCAGAAAGCTCTGTTACTGGATCAGAACCACATCCAGTCACTCCAGCTGAGAGGAATGATGCTGTACCACCACGGCAGTCTGCAAGAGGCCATCGGCAACTTTAAGGTAAATCCTATCGTGTGTGTCCTAAATGTGCTGCATGTAAGGGATAACCCACGGCTAGCTGCTGCATTAAAGACAGAGTTCGGCCAAAAATGAACTCATGCATTACTCACCTCATTTCGAGATACTACTTACCTGTTTCACATATTTAAATATTTTCAGTTATTTTAGAAATGCCTTAGACCCTTCAGTGATATAATGCTAAGTAAGTCAGCTCTTAAGTCCCAAAAGTGTGCATAATCCTTCACAAAAGCCATCCCATCAAGCTCCAGGGTGATAAACGAAGGCCTTCTGAGGGTAATTGTGCGGATTGCTGAAAATATGCACATTTAAAACTTTCATAAATGAAAATATCTGACTTCCTGGCAATCCATCGTCGTGACGGTTCCTACGCTCACGTACACCGACTTCCATCACCCGTGAACGCACGTAGCGTAGGAACCGTCACGACGATCGTTGCCGTAAGTCAGATATTTTCATTTATAAAGTTTTAAATATGTATATTTTTACGATAATACCGCACGCGATTAACCCTCAGAAGGCCTTCGTTTATCACCCTGGGAGCCGGATGGATTACTTTTGTGAAGGATTTATGCACATTTTTGGGACTTGAAGGAGCTGGACCCATTTCTTCACATTATATCCACTGAAGGGTCTAAGACATTCTCTAAAATAACTGAAAAATGTATTAGTCTGAAACAAGATTGACATACTGCATCTCCGGTAACGGCTTGAGGGTGAGTAATGCATGGTTTAAATAATCGATCTTCGGCCGAAACTAACCCTTTAAGTCATATTAAAAGCCCCCTTTAGTCAATAATTGTATAGAGGTAATGCATTGACGTCACTTTTCGGCCGGAGTGGCAAAAGATCTGCTGCGTGACTGGATTTAATAGGGGAAACTGCGAAAATTTGACTAAAACAAACAATTTTATCAATTTAAACTAAATGTTGGACTCAATATAGTGTTCCTTACAACTTATTAAAGATCCTGTGATCCATGGATATTGACATGCAGCCAGGAATCGTGTTGCCTGACATTTATGTTTGCCTGATTTCGACACCGGGAGAAATAAAAGCAATATAGACCTAAACATAAAGCAAATTTGCCTGTGAACGCTTTATATAAATACAATATAGGTTTAAATCCAGGTGATTACTTATATCAGTGTTATAGCTATATAGCCTATATATCATCACCCTAAAACTTAGAGGGTTTTTTTGTCAGTGTTTATTAAAAAAACATCCAATAATGCAGAATATGCAATGATAAATATTTAATTGATGAGTTGTTAATATATATAACAATACAAAATATATGGGTATGGTTTTACAGCTAAATTCAGCATGTGGACACAAAATGATAACTGCAGATCCACCTTTTGCTGACTGGAGTCCAGTTGTGTCTGTGAATTGCAGCGATCCTTTTGCTCCTCTTTCTATCGCAGTCTGTAAAAATATAGCTCCGATTTTTTGTGTCAAATCTAGTTGTACAGTCAATCGCAAAGCTCTTTCCGACTTTATATGTGTTTGTGTTTGTTTTTCACAGCATTCACGCTGAAAACAAATACAGCCGCTCAGTCTTTTTGCCACTCGCTGTGAGTAACTGCAGGCACTCCGGCTGACGGTGACGTCACGCGCATACCCTCTATCCCTTAAAACCCATCTTTGATCACGAAAATGACGTATTTAAAAAAAATAATAATTCTTTATGCCTTAAAATAGCTAGAATGTAGTTCTAATACGCTTGCCTTATTTAGTGTACACGGTTCTATGAATATGCAAATGAGCCCCACCTCCACTCACTCCAGCTCAGAGATCCACTCGTCGAGGATCACACGGTGACCTGATTGGTTACAAGGTAGTTTGTGACGTCAGGCGGACTTTAAGAACTGCCCGACTGCAATGGATTGAAATAGTTTAATGCACAGTTAGCCTTAGATCCTTAGCCTCCAGTTAGCCTTAGATTATCCCGGTTATACCACGGTCATTTGCCAGCATTGACAAAGTAAAGCTGTTATTGATGTTTGCTGGGAAGGGTTAAATTGATGGTTAGCGTCTCTCTCTCTCTCTCTCTCTCTCTCTCTCTCTCTCTCTCTCTCTCTCTCTCTCTCTCTCTCTCTCTACTAACATTGAAGCTGTGAGTTTAATTACTTAAAAAACAGTGATGTTACCCCTCATTGCTGAGAAATATAATGTAGAGATTTTATTAATAGCAGCCACTGATAAGTTGAATCTTCTGTGTGTGCGAAGCGTGACTTCTCTCTGTGCGCAATAATACAGAACAGTGATTAAACCGACTGGAACTATCTGTGCATTAAACAGTTTATTTATTGACGAACGTAGATGGCACGCGCATTACACACTGATGGTGAAATCGCACCAATTATGAATTCACAAATTAAGGCATATAAAAATGAAAATGTCTCATCGAAACAGCGTGCCCCTTCCTATGACTTTTTAGATGAGAGTAATCGCTCCAACTGAGGAAAAGGAAATTATTATAAAAAGCAAAAGGTAAGGAGTGTGCGATTTCTGATTTTTGTTACAACTATAAACTTTACTAACTATAAAACTTTACAACTATAAACTTTGATAACGAAAAATCTGTAAATATAATGCATACATTTGAATGTTTAAAGGGCGGGTTGACTGCGATTTCACTTTTTTGATTTTAAATAGTGTGTAATGTTGCTGTTGCTGCATGAACAGTATCTGCAAAGTTGCAGCGCTGAAAGTTTAGTGTAAGCAGAGATATTGTCTTTTAAAAATCAGGAAGTAAAATTGCCTACAAAAACGACTCGTTTTGGACTACAGCTGGGTTATGGTACGTCACTAACCCACACATTTGCATCAACCACTCCCTCAGAATATGCAGGAAAGGGCATGCGTCGAAGTGTGTTGTTCACGCAGCTGTCAGGTCTTCTGTGTTTCGGGCTTCCACGGACACTATACTTCGACAACAATGGACACAATTTGTGTTTGATTATATTCCTGAAAGTGACGATCGTACTCTAGCTCTCTGTGTTGCGCATTTACGAGACAGCTTCCAGAATCTCCACGAGTTCAACATCGGATTCAACAAGAAACTGTTACTAAAACATGAAGCAGTTCCAACTTTAAAACCAGAGGCAGCAGTTGTTGGGCCACAACCTGTAAGTAGGCTAAGACTTAATCATTTTAAATTTATTTGCATGTATTATTCCCTGACGTAGCGTTGTGTTTTTTTTTTTTTTTTTTTCAAATGCCAGCGCTGGCTTTGTAGGCTTTATGGGCTACTAGTTAGGCTATTTTGTGTCTACGGCAAACGCGTACAAACATTATGGACCTGAATTTTGTATAAGTACTAATGTTGTAAATGTATTTTTCATGTATATATGCTTTATGACTTTATTTTCAATTTGATCAAGACGTAAACCTGCCAACGCTGTTTGTGTTTAACATTAATGTTAGTTAGCCAGTCAGTTGCTATCGTTGCCAGTCAGATGCTATTGTGTAAAACAAACGTGTAACGTTATAAAGTTAAAACATGAAGCAAATTATCATTCAGAAACCTTTATTATGAGCCGTGTGTGGTGAGGTTCTGCTTGACTCTCTTCATCGCGGCTTTTTCGGTCTGATTCTGCCTGCAACTGATACTGCAGTCTCCACATCATTATTTACGTGTATCCACCGTCTATGGTATCCACATTTGGCATGCCCGCCCGTTTCGCCCGTAAAGGTCATGGGCATTAATCTTCGGACACGTGAGCGACAGTTTAGCCAATCACAACACACCGGCCCAACGAACCAATCTGAGCCCGCTACGTGGTTCTGAGGGAGTGTTTTCATAGACTCAGGAAGTGAACCGCTCGTTCAGGGGACAGAGGAGAGCGCGGCTGACAATAAAGGTGAAGTTTATGAAAATAAGACTTTTAAAAAAAGAAACACCACGGATACATGTTATATTGCACCCATAAACACAATCATGCAAAGAAAAAGAGCAGTAAACCCGCCCTTTAATGATTTTTAATAGACACAGACAGACAGACAGACAGACAGACAGACAGACAGACAGACAGACAGACAGACAGACAGACAACAGACAGACAGACAGACAGACAGACAGACAGACAGAACAGACAGACAGACACAGAAGATAATGATTCTAATGTAAATGGATAGATTGCACAATAATTCAAATGTAAAATGCTTAAAATTACAGATTAAAACTTATTGTCCAAAATCCAGAATTTTTTTTTGTGCGTGAACGCGTGTCATATTTGGGCGAACGTGAACTGAACTTACTGTATTACTGCCTTATGAACAATACCGCCGTCGACAAAGCAGCGAGCGAGGAGGCATCATATGATCCTTTAAACGAATTTTATGACGAGGTCTGTGAGGATGGGGCAAAATCTTACATTTCTGTGCAAACTGCTCGTCGATAAAATAATTGTTGTCTGTGGTTGTATATAGGCTGTGGCAATGATAAAAAAAATAAAAAAGCTTGCAACATCTGGAATAAAAGAACTATGAATGAACTAGTTAATTTTTTGAAGAATGAACTGAAGTAGTTCATTTTAAAATGTGTGAACTGAACTTTGAACTAGTTCATGTAGAAAGTGACACTTTCCCAACACTGAATATATTACAGGTATTTATGCTGCAGCCCAGAAAGCCTTGGCTAGCTTTGGTCCATTAAAACCACTATTCATCAGCATGCTTTGATTAATCACATGGCAAGTAAAAAAAAAAGGTGCGACCAAATCAAATGCTGGTGCGACCAACTGAGAAAGTTGGTAGCACCAGTTCAACCACTGGAAAAGTTAGTCTGGAGCCCTGCATGGTGTAATAACCTATACGTTGGCAGTATTAGTCCTAAAAAAGTATACTATTTAATTTGGTAGAATTGTTATGCCTCTGAAATGCATTTTTCTTCTTCTGCTGATGTAGCCATGATGGATAAAAGTCCTGCTGTACATTAATTTCCCAGTAAATACATATGTACTTCTTGTTAGAAATGTCACATTACAGTAGAATTAACATACAGTAGAATATAATTACATATAATCTCACAAACTTTACGTTTCAAATCAAAACTCAAAGCTTCACATTTCTTTTGAAGTCAAGTCAAAATGATCTCCTGTGGTAAAAGACATCACGTCATAGATGCCGTCTGTACAGTTTAAAGCAGGGGTTCTCAACTCAGATCCAGACTCAATCTCAACTCAGATCCCGATCCTCAGCTCGTTAGGATAGACTCTCTGTCTATCCTAACGAGCTGAGGATCTGAATCAGGTGTGTTAAATAAGGGAGACATGCACAATGTGCAGAGCAGTGGGTCACGAGGACTGGAGTTGAGAACCCCTGGTTAAAGCCAAAGGAATAGTTCTGCCAAACATTTTACTCCCTCTCATGTCATTTACTCACCCACAAGGCTATCATTCATCTTTAAAACACAAATGAAGATATTTGTAATTATATCTGAGAGATATAAGATTCTTAAAGAGATTTAAAGGTTATCCACATGAATCAAAGGGTTATAATCCAAGAGACATGACCATTTAACATGACCGATTTAGTTTAGGCTTTTATTCACACACAAACATTGATCAACACACATACATAGAGCTCATCAAATGTGTTCATTTGAAGCTTAAACATTGTTTGTTTGACGCATATTGAACAATTTGTTTTGTTCTCAAAGAAAGTTCAAATATCTTCATTTTTGTCCTGAAGATGAACTTTGAAATGACTTGAGGGTTCGTAAATTATGACTGAATTTTTGGGTGAGCTGTCTGTTCTTTTAAGACTCTCGTTGTTTATTTAAATGGACATTCACTTGAGTCTATTTATTGAAGATCAGCTAGACTATCTTTAGTCAGGATGACCTGTGTAGAGTTGTGCAATTCCAAAGTCCCTCATTGCAACATCAATAACATGGATTTTACAAATGAAAGTTCTTTGTCATTATGTCACTTATACGTGGTAGTTTATTTCAACACAGTATTTCTCATTCTTGTATTTCTTGTGTGGTTTTCTTGTTTTGAAGCACTAAACAAACATGTTTTTCAATTATTCTGTTGAGATGTGTGTTGTCACGAGTCGTGGTTGTTTGTTAGTTCAGTGGTGTCTTTATCATGTTGTTTTTCAGAGATGTCTGCAACTGGAGCCGTATAATGAGGTGTGTCAGTACATGAAGGGTCTCAGTCATGTGGCCATGGGTCAGTTCTACGAGGGAATTAAAGCTCAGACTAAAGTCATGCTCAACGATCCTCTCTTGGGACAGAAAGCCAGTTCTGAGTATCTCAAAGTCAAATATCTCAGAGGTGAGAAATAAGAGAAGTAATAACGTTCATCATATCATTAACAAGCATTACATAGTGCTTAACAGATCAGTAGTTCTCAGGAGCTTCAGTGTCTGTCTTAGCCAGCAAGATATTAGTCTGCAGAATTTTCAACCACAATTTTTCCTACAGTCTTTTCATCTCATTTCATTTTTTCTTGTTTATCATTCTCTAACGTAAAAAGAAACGATCTGGAAATCAAACTGACTCCTGTCAATCTTTATTGTTGAGTCCATGTCAATGGATGTAAATATTTAAAGGGATAGTTCACCCAAAAATGAAAAAGTTGTCATCACTCATGTCGTTCCAAACCTGTTTTCGTTCATCTTCAGAACAAAAATAAATATATTTTTAACCATTTGATGCATACAATTACAGCAAATGTTACAAACTGCAGCTTTAAACACACATAAGTACTAGCAAAAAATACATTTAAAGTTTGTTAAATACACACGGCAATGATAACATTTTCAATTATAATTTGACAACGTTTTTATTCATATCAGATACACATTGTATAAGTAACTATATTGTTTACTCCATTCTTCTCCCAGTTCTCCAGTCATTTACTTTCCTGTATTGTGGAAGAAATTACGTTGTTGTTGAAGCACAAACATGATGCGTAACACGAGAATGAACCTCACTGGTTTTCACAAGTCAAGCGAACTTGCTTGAGCTTCTATTTACCAGAACTGATGTTAAAACTGATGAACTGATGTTATGTTTAAAAAGCCTAAATTCAATCTGTTCATCATATAAAGCATTGTGTCTCTTCAGAACTACTCTGCTCAATTAAATAATATTGATTATTTTAACAATTCATTTATGAACTTTTCGAAGCATTAAAGGCAAAAGTTGCGTAGCTGTCCATGGAGAGACCGAAATCTTTCATCCATTCATTTGTGTTCTAAAGAGGAACGAAAGTCTGATGGGTTTGGGACAATATGATGGTGAGTAATTGATGACAGGATTTAAATTCGGTTAATTGGTGCATGTGTTTAAATATTTTGATTTATGATTTGATTTGATTTATTTTTACAACTGAAATTGCACACATTACTTTTCAGTTTTTTTTCGTTTTTTAAATGTATTTTTTTTTATTTGATAAAAAAAACTATATATATATATATATATATATATATATATATATATACATATATATACACACTCACCTAAACTTCAGAGGATTATTAGGAACACCTGTTAAATTTCTCATTAATGCAATTATCTAATCAACCAGTCACATGGCAGTTGCTTCAATGCATTTAGGAGTGTGGTCCTGGTCAAGACAATCTCCTGAACTCCAAACTGAATGTCAGAATGGGAAAAAAAGGTGATTTAAGCAATTTTGAGCGTGGCATGGTTGTTGGTGCCAGACGTGCCGGTCTGAGTATTTCACAATCTGCTCAATTACTGGGATTTTCACGCACAACCATTTCTAGGGTTTGCAAAGAATGGTGTGAAAAGGGAAAAACATCCAGTATGCGGCAGTCCTGTGGGCGAAAATGCCTTGATGATGCTAGAGGTCAGATGAGAATGGGCCGACTGATTCAAGCTGATAGAAGAGCAACTTTGACTGAAATAACCACTCGTTACAACCGAGGTATGCAGCAAAGCATTTGTGAAGCCACAACACGCACAACCTTGAGGCGGATGGGCTACAACAGCAGAAGACCCCACCGGGTACCACTCATCTCCACTACAAATAGGAAAAAGAGGCTACAATTTGCAACAGCTCACCAAAATTGGACCGTTGAAGACTGGAAAAATGTTGCCTGGTCTGATGAGTCTCGATTTCTGTTGAGACATTCAGATGGTAGAGTCAGAATTTGGCGTAAACAGAATGAGAACATGGATCCATCATGCCTTGTTACCACTGTGCAGGCTGGTGGTGGTGGTGTAATGGTGTGGAGGATGTTTTCTTGGCACACTTTAGGCCCCTTAGTGCCAATTGGGCATCGTTTAAATGCCACGGCCTACCTGAGCATTGTTTCTGACCATGTCCATCCCTTTATGGCCACCATGTACCCATCCTCTGATGGCTACTTCCAGCAGGATAATGCACCATGACACAAAACTTGAATCATTTCAAATTGGTTTCTTGAACATGACAATGAGTTCACTGTACTAAAATGGCCCCCACAGTCACCAGATCTCAACCCAATAGAGCATCTTTGGGATGTGGTGGAACGGGAGCTTCGTGGCCTGGATGTGCATCCCACAAATCTCCATCAACTGCAAGATGCTTTCCTTTCAATATGGGCCAACATTTCTAAAGAATGCTTTCAGCACCTTGTTGAATCAATGCCATGTAGAATTAAGGCAGTTCTGAAGGCGAAAGAGGGTCAAACACAGTATTAGTATGGTGTTCCTCATAATCCTTTAGGTGAGTGTATATACACAGTAAAATAAACCATTTGGAGTTGAACTATGCCTCTGTTTCTCTGTCATGTGACAGAATACTCCCGTTATTTACACTCTCACCTGGATGCACCTGTTGCGGAGTATAATGTTGATCAGGATTTGCCTGGAAACTTTAAGAACCACTGGGCCAAAAATCTTCCCTTCCTCATCGAGGACTATGAAGAACAGCCGGGACTTCAGCCTCATATAAAGTGAGTTTAGAAACAAAACCTGTCTTTTGGGGTAATCAGGCACATTTGAATCTATGATTATCTGGATATCAGTATATTTTCTCTAATTCCCTTATTGTGTCTCTTTGTCTTGTAGAGATGTTCTACCTCAGAACTTCGACAGTTATTCTGCTGAAGTTCAGAAGCTCATCTGTACAGCCGATCAGCTGCGCGCACTGATGCAGTACGACACTTTAGGCTTCCTGCCGAACCTCAGAATACACAGAGGTCAGAGCTCTTGGACATCACTTAAATAATACACTTATAAAGACATTTTCAACAAGAGTTTAAATGAGTGAATAATAAGAAATGTTATCAGATACCATGTGGGGCAACCATCAATTAAAAATTAATTTAAATAAAATTAAACCTTGAATTCAAAATCATTTTTTTTATTTTAGTTAGTTCATTATAATTCTTTTACAAATATATCTAGAATTTTTAATTTGAGGTCTTTAAAATCACAAATTTTAAATTGTATACATAAAATTATACACATTCTTAAATACATTTTAAATGACTAAATAATAAGAAATTATACCATGTGGTTTAAATGAAACTTAAAATATTTTCATTGCACCTTGAATGCATGTTAGCGAACACAATCGTTCTTTTACTTTTACATACACTACCGGTTAAAAGTTTAAGATTCGGTACGATTTTTTATGTTTTTAAAAGAAGTCTGTTCTGCTCACCAAGGCTGCAATTTTTTGATAAAAAATACACAAAAAACACAGTAATATTTTGTGAAATAGTATGACAATTTAAAATGACTTTTTTATGTTAATATATATTAAAATGTAATTTATTCCTCTGAAAAAAGCTGGTTTTTATGCTCCAAAAACATGTATGATTATTATCCATGTTGAAATCCATGTTTTTACATTTTTATTTCAGGATTCTTTGATGAATAGAAAGTTCAAAAGAACAGCTTTTATCTGAAATGGAAAGCTTTTGTTACATTAAACACTACCCTTTAAAAAGTTTGGGGTCAGTAAGAATTTTTATTTTATTTTTGGGGGAAATAAATAAGAAATCAATACTTCTATTCATCAAGGATGAGTTACATTGATCAAAAGTTACAGTAAAGACATTTATAATGTTAGAAAAGATTATAATTGAATAAATGCTGTTCTTTGAACTTTCTATTCATCAAAGAATCCTGAAATAAAAATGTAAAAAACTGTTTTCAACATGGATAATAATCACACATGTTTTTGGAGCATAAAATCATCATATTAGAGTGATTTGTGAAGGATCATGTGACACTGAAGACTGGAGTAATGATGCTGAAAATTCAGCTTTTTTTTCAGAGGAATAAATTACATTTTAATATATATTAACATAAAAAAGTCATTTTAAATTGTCATAATATTTCACAATATTACTGTGTTTTTGTGTATTTTTTATCAAAAAATGTCAGCCTTGGTGAGCAGAAGAGACTTCTTTTAAAAACATAAAAAATCTTACCGAAACTTTTGACCGGTAGTGTATTACATTTAAATATGAAAAAAATATACTTTCAAATATAATTTTCAGGGTTCATTTTTTTTTTTTCAAATATCATGACATTAATTTATAAATCTCATTAAAATTTCAGTCCAACCACATGACTTTTTTTTATAACCAGGTTATTGAACTAACCCGGGCTTGTCATAAAACGGTCAAATTATCTAATTGAAAAACAATTATTGACGTTGACGGTGTCATTTCCTGTTTTGTGTGTGTTTTTTTTCTGTGTACTGGTTACAAATGTTTGTTGATCACACTTACATGACTGATATTGGCAGAGAAATGTTTTTAAATAATAAGCAGTGAAGCATTTTTATTTATTTTTTTCTTTGAAATAATGATAAAAAATAATGCCAGACTACTTAAAATTCATTCGTACATTAAATTAATACAGTTAAAATCAAGACAGGTATATCACCTTCTTTTTTTTTTTACTTTATGCCTCCCAAAAATATCAAAATGAGTTCAGAAATGATAAACATGTCTGTCATGAAGAGATGCGCTCAAGTCAGTGTACTTCTGAGTAGTGTTTTGAATGTGTGTTGTGCAGCGATGGGCTTAGCCACCATAGAGGTGATGCAGGCCATGCAGCGCACCTGGAGTAACTCGAAGGTTTGAGTCAGACGGAAAGACCAGACAGCTGCAGTGGAGGGACATGTTTGACATCGCAGTGAAATGGAGAAGGTCAGATTCCGGCTCTTCTCACGGCTCTGGTGAGGGTGTTGCCATTGATGATGGATCTTTATGTGTGTGTGTGTGAGCAGGATTGCGGATCCAGACCAGCCTGTGCTGTGGTTGGATCAGATGCCAGCCAGGAGTCTTAGCAGAGGATTTAACAACCACATTAACCTCATCAGGTGTTGTATCTGCCCTCAATGTGTCATTTCCTCTGTAAAGCTGCCAGTCCTAATCGCTTAACAACTTTGTTTGGCTTTTAAGGGCCGTTCACACCAAGGCCGATCGAGTTTTAATAAACGTTGACATAAATATCGACACAAAGGAACAATATCATTGGAATCAGAACGATAAAAACATTGGCAGCCAATCAGAATTCACACAGTTTTAAAGAGCACTGGCATTTATATTATGCTAAAATTCTGGGGCAAGATCATGGGTTCGACAATTTTTGTCATAATTCTGGCTTAATTTCGAATTGTCATATTAATTCGTAATTTTGAATTTTAATTTATATTTAGTATGTCATAATTCTGACGTACCAGAATTATTTGTTTTAATTATATTTCTAGGGCTGTCAAACGATTAATCGCGATTAATCGCATCCGAAAATAAAAGTTTGTGTTTACATAATATATGTGGGTGCACTGTGTATAATTATATTATATATAAATACACACACTTATGCTTTTATATATTTAAGAAATATTTTCATGTATAAACTGTATCGATTTATGTAATTAATATTATATATAAATATTTTATATATAAATAATATATTTTTTTAAATATATATGCATGTGTGTTTATATATATATATATATATATATATATATATATACACAAAATAATTATACACAGTGCACCCACATATATTATGTAAACACAAACTTTTATTTTGGATGCGATTAATTGCGATTAATCGTTTGACAGCCCTTTATATTTCTAAAATGGGTTCCCATGGACCTATAACGATTTCTCTGATTGTTTTATAGTGTTTTAATTCTTTTTTTTTTCTGTTGTTTCACAGAGGGCAGATCATAAATATCAGATATCTGGAGTATTTTAGTAGTATTCTCATCTTCGTAAAAGATAGAATACTGGTTTATCACGGGTGAGTTATGTTTGGGTTTTCACATCCTTCATTCACTTGCACTCCTTGTTCATTTAAACTCATTCACTCACACCAGTCAAACATGTTATACTTTGACCTTTATTCATGCACCATATTAATGTGTATAAATGTGTCCCCTCTCCATCAGGGCGTTTAACCGCGGGGGCTTCAGGAAGTAAAGCAGGCTCTGGAAAATGTAAATAAAGTTGAGGATCTGCTGCCCATCATGAAGGTAGTAACATAAGTGTTGAGTATGCTGCCTAATCATCACCTAATAATCATCGCAATCATTAAATGGATAATTTGTGTGCTAAACGAATGCAATCTTTCTGGCTGGACAAGGTCTTAAGAGCATTTCTCACCCTTATAGATTAACCGTAATTAATGTCTGAGGTGTGTTTATTTTCTCAGGGGTATATACAAACGTTTTTCTTATATTGCCATCATAAAGTAACATGGGTAACACTTTACAATAAGGTTAATTTATTAAACATTAGTTCATGCATTAACTAACATGAACTAACCATTTGTTACTGTATTTGTTATTCTTTGTTAACGCTAATTAATACAAATCTAGCTGTTCATTGTTGTTAATGTTAGTTCACAGTGCATTAACTAATGTTAACAAGATTTTAATAAAGTATTAGTAAATGTTAAAATTAACATTACCAAAGGTTAACAAATGCTGAAGAAGTATTGTTCATTCTTTGTTAATGTTAACTAAAGTAGTAACTAATGAACCTTATTGTAAAGTGTTACCGTAACATGTAAACACTTTTAGTTGATTTTACTTTCCTTTCACCACTCATATTTTTCATGATAATATAAAATGTTCTTAATAAGATTCTAATCATGAAACAACTTTGCGTGCAACCACCTTAACACATGCCAATTATGAGTTATTTTTGTTCTAGGATTAGGCCAAATGTGTGAACAGTTGATAAACACATGAGGAATGATTTGCTCTTACTTGTATTTGCTTGTTCATAATTACAACTGGCATTTCACACTTAAAGTTCGTGTTTTAGAATAGCCACATGTATTTATAGATCTAGTTTTCATGAACCGGAAAAGATAGTTCCTCTGATATGTGTCTGTGTGTGTTTGTGTTTCTGAAGCAGTTCAACAGTAAAACCAGAGATGGCTTCACAGTCAATTCGAAAGTGCCCAGTATGAAGGATCCTGGGAAAGAGTATGACGGTTTCACCATCACCATCACCGGAGATTCGGTGAGAACTTACACACCTGAACTATTCTGAAATATTATGCCTTAAGTTCATATTCTTTAGTGTATTTTCAGTTTATGGGATGGAGCAGGTGTGTGAAGAGTTTTGCACACTGTTTTTCACTGAATGAACACAAAGTATGGTATTAAATCATTCTAATTTTTTTGCAAAAATAAAATCACTAGTAGTCATATACTGGATTATTTACTTAAATTTATTTAATAAATGAAAAATGCCACATGGAGATTGTAGACTGTCTTCACTCAAAATAGATAACTCAGTTTTCAAATACTTGAACTGTGCAGTTTGAGGTAATTCATGAATAAACTGACCGGCTGATATATCAATTTTATGGTAATGAATTGAAATGTATTGTTAAGGGTAGTGAATTTGTCACACAGGCAGTGATTTGATGGCCAAAATAAATAAACTATGCATTTACACACACACAAAACATAGGGTTTCATGACCCTTTAAAAGAGATCAGTTTCTAGGAGAGGTTTTTACCATGGAAAGGTGATAGGTGAGCTAAAAGGTCCATTGTTCAGTGTAGTGATGAATGAAGATCTGCTCACTTTCAAACCAAGCAGCTTTTTGTTGGCTTAGTCAGAAAATTGAGACCAGAAATTACCAAATGTCTAAAATTAATGTGGCCTTAGACTAGAGTTATGATCACCAATCTCAACACAGACTGATTTTGTGTGCCGAATCTCTTCTAACTGATGCTATTTACCGAATTCCTGTATCGGACTTACAAACAAAACTAAATTCCCAATGACTTCCTTTGAGGGGTAAAAACTTTCACATCTCAGATAGAGTATTAAGCTTATCTTAGTTTATGAACGCCTGGGAAAACGTGCTAAATTGTGTTATAAACATACTAGCAACATGCTAAATCATATTAGCAATGTGGTAAAACATGCTAACATGTTAAAACGGGTTAGAAATGTTCAATCATGGTATCAATGTGCTAACACATGCTAGCAACATGTTAAAACAGGTTAGAAATGTTAAATCATGGTAGTAATGTGTTAAACCATGCTAGCAACTTGTAAAACATGCTAACAATATGTTAAAACAGGTTAGAATATTAAATCATGCTAGTAATACGTTAAACCATGCTAGCAATATGTAAAACATGCTAATGTGTTAAAACAGGTTAGAAATGTTAAATCATGTTAGCAATATGTAAAACATGCTAACAATATGTTAAAACAGATTAGAAAAGTTAAATCATGCTAGTAATGTGTTAAACCATGCAATATGTAAAACATGCTAACAACATGTTAAAACAGGTTAGAAAAATTAAACCATGCTAGCGATATATAAAACATGCTAAAAACATGTTAAAACAGGTTAAAAATGTTAAATCATGCTAGCAATATGTAAAACATGCTAACAACATGTTAAAACAGATTAGAAATGTTAAATCATGCTAGCAATATGTAAAACATGCTAACAACATGTTAAAACAGATTAGAAATGTTAAATCATGCTAGCAATATGTAAAACATGCTAACAACATGTTAAACAGGTTAGAAATGTTAAATCATGCTAGCAATATGTAAAACATGCTAACAACATGTTAAAACAGATTAGAGAAAGTTAAACCATGCTAGCGATATATAAAACATGCTAAAAACATGTTAAAACAGGTTAGAAATGTTAAATCATGCTATCAATATGTAAAACATGCTAACAACATGTTAAAACAGATTAGAAATGTTAAATCATGCTAGCAATATGTAAAACATGCTAACAACATGTTAAACAGGTTAGAAATGTTAAATCATGCTAGCAATATGTAAAACATGCTAACAACATGTTAAAACAGATTAGAAAAGTTAAATCATGCTAGTAATGTGTTAAACCATGCTAGGCAATATGTAAAACATGCTAACAACATGTTAAAACAGGTTAGAAATGTTAAACCATGCTATCGATATAAAAAACATGCTAAAACATGTTAAAACAGATTAGAAATGTTAAATCATGCTAGCAATATGTAAAACATGCTAACAACATGTTAAAACAGATTAGAAAAAGTTAAAGAGGCTATATGGAACTTTCCCCCAAAATAAACTTAACAAAATCCGTTTTATTTTACCATTTATGAATCAAACATCTCCTGATGAGCATACTGACACCTTGTCCGCGCACAGTGGGTGCATCTATTCGCCTGTATCCTATTTTTAATATTTTCTTTCGGTCCGAATTTTCCCGCGTTGTCTGCGGATGTGACGTCAAGCGCGTTCATGTTATACGTTTCCGATCACTCTGCTAACACCGCTAGTCAGCAAGTAGCCTACACTCGAGTCGCAAGCAGAACACTTATCTCAAACAATATATGTATTTGACTGTTCTTACCTCTGTAAACATAATGCTGACCTCCATGTAGCGGATGACGTGTGCACTGTGCACGTACGAGTGCGCGCGGCGAGCAGAAAGGAAGAGCAGTTCTGTTTTTGGGCCACATGGTGTCAGTTCGCGAGTTTAAATTTTAGGAAAACGCATGTAGCCTCTTTAAACCATGCTAGCGATATATAAAACATGCTAAAACATGTTAAAACAGGTTAGAAATGTTAAATCATGCTAGCAATATGTAAAACATGCTAACAACATGTTAAAACAGATTAGAAATGTTAAATCATGCTAGCAATATGTAAAACATGCTAACAACATGTTAAACAGGTTAGAAATGTTAAATCATGCTAGCAATATGTAAAACATGCTAACAACATGTTAAAACAGATTAGAAAAGTTAAATCATGCTAGTAATGTGTTAAACCATGCTAGGCAATATGTAAAACATGCTAACAACATGTTAAAACAGGTTAAAAATGTTAAACCATGCTATCTATATAAAAAAAACATGTCAAAACAGGTTAGAAATGTTAAATCATGCTAGTAATGTGTTAAACCATGCTAGCAATATGTAAAACATGCTAACATGTTAAAACAGGTTAAAAATGTTAAATCATGCTAGCAATATGTAAAACATGCTAACAATATGTTAAAACAGATTAGAAAAGTTAAATCATGCTAGTAATGTGTTAAACCATGCTAGCAATATGTAAAACATGCTAACAATATGTTAAAACAGGTTAGAATATTAAATCATGCTAGTAATGTGTTAAACCATGCTAGCAATATGTAAAACATGCTAACAACATGTTAAAACAGGTTAGAAATGTTAAACCAAGCTAGCGATATATAAAACATTCTAAAATATGTTAAAACAGATTAGAAAAGTTAAATCATGCTAGTAATGTGTTAAACCATGCTAGCAATATGTAAAACATGCTAACATGTTAAAACGGGTTAGAAATGTTAAACCATGTTAGTAATATATAAAACATGCTAACAACATATTAAAACTGATTATAAATGTTCGAAACAGGCTAGCAATATGTTAAACATTTAGACAAGCGTTTATCAAGCCAACATCAGAGTTTGTCTTCAAACCCTGCTTGAAGAAACAGATAAAACTAGCCAGAGCTGGTTGGCAGGTCTTAGCTGGATTAAATTGCATAGATGATTTAAGATGGTCTCTCAGACATCTAAAGAAGTGTACAAATCCTCTCTAAATCCAGCCAGCCAAACAGCTTAGGTTGATTTGGGTTGTTTTTTTTTCTTCTTAGTTTTAGTTTATGTAGATTCAAAATATAATCAACTTTAGTAATAAAAATAGTCGCGTTTATCGTTCTAGTTCTCACATGGTTCATAACGCAACAATTTGTGAAGACTGCTTAGCAAGAAGTGTTTTTACATGCTTGTTTCAGGCCTTATTTTGTGTCAATGCTGATTTTGTTTGTGTGTGTGTGTGTTAGAGTGGGAAACATGCTATTTTCAGTAGAGAGCTCAGACCACAGATGAGAAGGACGCAGCAGTATCAGTCAGAAATTGAAGCGCTTTATAAAGATCTCACTGCCAAAGGAAAAACCCTGATGCTCTCCACTGAACTAGGGGTAAGAACATCTGTGTGTGTGTGTTCCTCTCACCACTAAACATCGATTTCACAAGGTCCTCTGTCTCCTGCTTAACCTGTCGTGTGACTGCTGGTGTGTGTTCATTAGTCACGACTCTTGAAGCAAATTAATTCAGTGTCACGTAAGCGCAGTCTCACTCGGAGAAGGCTGCACCTGTCTGACCTGCACAGAGAATCATGGGAGTTCTATGACCTGTGTGCCTTCTCTTGTCCGTCCAGACACACACACACACACACACACTAATAGACCCACTTACACTATCACACCCATTTCTCTCTGTCAGGATCCCTAGATCACATCACACATTCATTGTTCTGTTTTTTTGTAAGTTTTTTTTTATTTACACATTAAACTATGATAACTGAGCACTTTCCCTCTTAAGACAAGACTTTCTCCCTCTCATACTTTTCAATCCACGTTTATTTGTATAGCGGTTTTCACTATAAATATCGTTCCAATGCAGCTTTACAGAAAAATGCTTATTTCTACATTACAATTTAGAGTAATCTGTTATTAGAGGTGACTGTGTGTTATTCATTTGTAATCGATGCTGAACTTGATTGGTAACCAGTGTAGAGATTATACAATTGGTATTTTATGATCATATTCATTTTGGACTAAATGCAGCTTGTTTATTGAGGATGCAGGACAACCAGATGGTAAAGCTAGAGTTTACGAATTCATGAACTAGCTTTTTTGCTTCTGAAACAGAGAGCATGTTCCAGAGTTTAGCAATGTTTCTGAAGTGGAAGAAGTGTTTATGTAACATATGAATGATGATTATCAAAAGACAAGTTGCTGTCTAATATAACACCAAGGTGTTTTACTGTAGATGATGAAGTAACAGTACATCCTTCTAGATGCTAAATGTTTTCTAAGAGATTCTGTGTTCAGGTTTTTGGTCCAATAAGTAATACCTCAGTCCGAATTTAATAGAAGAAAATTACTCGTCATCCAATATTGTATCTTGAACACAATCTGTCAGCTTGAATCATTTTGAGATTTAATCTGGTCATAATGAAATGTATAACTGAGTATCAGCTACATATCAGTAGAAACTCATTCCATGTCTAATGTTATTAACGTTACCCAAGTGAGAGCTTTTATATTGAAAATAGCTGAGGGCCCAACACAGATCCTTGTGGCACTCCATCATTTACTGTTAACTTGGATACTCCCCGTTTAATATAAACGAAATTATGAAGGTAAGATAGGTACGATCTAAACTACCTTAATGCCTGTCCCTGAATACCAATTTAATAGACCCTTTTTAAGTTGGTAAACATGGTGACGTTTTGTGTGGGCGGAGCTTAGGTGGAGGCAGAACGATCCTCTGGCCGCTTCCTAACGTTAGTTTGCAAGTTTTGTTAGCTTTTTTTTTACCACGACTGAGAGAAAATCCAATTTAGTTCATTTTCACAAAGTTCACAATTGAGCGAGCATGACTTTTTCTAGTATTTTAGACATAAATGGAAGATTTAAAATGGGTCTGTAATTTGCCAAATCATTTGGATTTGAAGCGCTTTATAAATTGAAGATTTGACAAAAGAAAAAATGTTGATGAACAAATCTTGAAAATATTTTTTTTTACAGTGCAATTACAACATTTTTTCTTTTGTTAAATCAACTTAGATAATTAATGTGGTTCAGATAACATAATATTTTGAGTTTCTAATGATTAAATCAATCTCTTCATTGTATTCAACTAAATTTTTGGAGATGATTGGCCCTTTTAGAGCATTTTTATAGCTGGACATACTTTATATCTACTGATTAAATTTGTAACCTAAAGGCTCTGATTTTTGAGATTTGATATACTAGTCAGATGGTGTGTAGCGTTTATTTCTTGTACTTTAGTACACACTTTCACAAGAGAACACAGTCAGAGTATAAACAAATATGCAACCGTAGCGTATACTGTTATTATAGTAGTATTCATTGCCTTTGTCTCTCTTTGTAGGACGCAGATGCTGTGTGTAATTTAATTCTTTCTCTGGTGTATTACTTCTGTAACCTCATGCCACTGTCCAGAGGCTCCAGGTAAAGAGACGCTTTAATTTCCCTGTTTAGAGAATATTTATGCATGAGATTTCAATATAGGTAATCAAAAAGCAGTTGGCAGTTTATTCAAATAAAAAATGAACATCAACATATTTAATTAATGTTTAGATAGTGAATATCTTTGATTCTGCCGTGACAAGTCATGAACGTTTATAGCAGTTTAAAAATTCGTTTAAAAGTTGTTTATTGGAGTTTGAAGATAAATAAACGAAATAGCAAGTCATGAAAATTATATCAAACCATGAAATAAATAGTGTGGTTCTTGGGATTTAGGTTAAATAATTTCATAATACATAATCAATACTTATATAATAAATCAAGTTTTGAATGTCTGTTTTACTTTGTAGACAGATTTTTATTATTTACTTTAATAAATTGATCAATTAATTGCGTATGTTTTTACTCCTACTAAGATTGGACAAGTTTCTCCATCAAACGCAAAACACAGATTAAGCCACATTAAACTAGTGATGTAAGTGAATTTGCATCACATCATTTATACCGTATTGTAAAGCGAATTATAGAAAACAAAGATCGAGGACTTCTGTTCATTGTTAATTGAATCAATGGAAGCAGATCTAAATGTGAGCTTCCTGTTGACTGTAAGAACAGAGCTGGGTTAAAAGGGGCTATATGTAAGAAGTTTCATGTATTCATCTATTTTGTCATTGTCAATGTGTGAACAGCTTGTAACAAAAACAAGATCTTCCCCGACTTCTGAGGTTGTCTATGAAAACGTATGTTTTTACGTGCAGACTCGATTTTTGCCGGGAAAATCGAAATGTGACCGTTAAGCTTCTCATGTTTAATGACGCATGAATTGAATTCTTATACAATCTTCAGGATAATACCCGGAAGAGCCATTTCTGTACTGTAAAGTCAATGTGTCATTGAAAAGGGATTAATTCAATCCGCTGTCATTTTTGTTGATTATTTTTATATTGAGAGAAAAGCGTGCAGCACATTTTTACATATTCATCTAAACATCGCTCTCAGTAGGTTGGACGGCGTACACCTTTTACAAAGAATGAAAAGAACTTTGCTGTGAGCATAGCATATTGTGGACTTGAAACGCGTTCAGTCTCTTGTGTTGTTAGCATGAGCAATAAGTCACAGGCTGCAGTTCACTTAACAGCCACTGGTGTTCGCTAATAACAAGGGTTTCTGAAATCTAATTATAGCCACTTTAAAGGGGATATATCATGCAAAATCCACTTTTTTAGCCCTTAAATGCATTTTGTTGTAGATTTGGAGTGTTTATAAGTACAGAAAAGATGAAATTATTCTCTTCAGGTGCTTTGTTTATATCTTTATATTCAGTTTTGGTCATATTTTGCAACCTGTAGCAGAACTGACAAAAAAGGACATTGACTGACCGGTCCAACTACTACGAGCAATCCGCCATTATTATTTCTCGCTCCGATTTTGTAGTCCAAGCTCATTCATGCAGAAGTTACGAGAGGGCTAGTCAAAATGTTCGGTTGTTGGATGTAGTGACCTGAAGCACTTCAAGGATCCCCACTTCAACAACCTCAGCCAGTATACAGAAGGGTTTGCCGATCGGGTAAATTCCTTCTATCATTTAGCTGCTGTGTTTCCTGATGCTTTCTAAACGTAAGTTATCGTATTATTATCAATACAGATTTTTAGTGGTAAGATCAGACCGCAGTCATTTATCTTGTCAGTGTGCTTGTTTTAACAAGAGAAATAGTTCGACTTTCACTAATAACACAACATAGTTAACTTACATACCTGCCTCCATATGAAGACGTTGTTCTGCAGGTTCGTCGTCGTCGTCATCTTTCAGATCGCTCGCTCTGGCTCGAATATGTAAGGCTTGGTGGACAAGTCTTCCGTTGTTGACATTTTGTTAACGTGTGAATAAAAATGTTCTTTGAAGCTATAGTAATCGTATCTCTTACCAAACTCCAAACGCGGAGAGTTGAGCTGACCGTGAACTCAGTGACCTGGAAAGCGGGCGGGGTAAGACGTTACGCCTTTTTATTTAAAGGGGCCGCATTGAAACGACTTGCTCACAGAAGCACATCAGAAAAGGGGTAGAAAAGGGGCCTGTGGAGCTATAATAATGAGGAATTCAGACCCAAGCATTGCAGTTATGCTTTATATAGACCGCAAATGTATGATTTATAAGTAAACATTAATGATTTAAAAGCATGATATGTACCCTTTAAGTATTGGACTAAATGATTGTAGAAGTGTGGCATACGTCACCATAGACCTTGGTGTCATTTCTTCAGAAAATACAGTTTGGTCATACGAGGTCAAATAAAAAAATTTATGAATTATTCACATTAGGATCATTTAAGATGCTTCTTGAAAATTGATATATTGTACATTTCCATTTAATGCTGACTTAAACAAGATTTCAGTGATGGCAGAATATGTTTAGAACTATATTTAATTTGTGTTTGTTATACCTTCTTGGTTAAAATCCAGTGTCGTGGCGTATTCTGTCGTCATGGGATCTTTGATGGCCAGTGGGAAAGAGGTGCTGGGCCGAATCCGTCAGGAAAGGTGAAGACGCACTAATGTTACTGCACTTCCAGTTACGATAAAAGTATCTGTTGTTATGCTTAACTTCTGGTTTATCACCCAGCTGTTTGACTTTGAGGCCATGACTACAGCCAATCCGGATTCGCTTCAGTAAGACCGTCAAGAGTTGGATGAATTTAAAGAGGTATGACCGGAAGCTACATCTTCTATTACTAATGCTCATGTTCATACTGGTAACACATTTGTCTTTCTTTCTGTTACTAGTTTGCCGAGTTGGTACCAGAACCTTCCGTCGGTTTCAGAGACGTTTCAGTTAACGAGGACCATGATTGAAGTTTTAAACACAGACTTGTCTTCGCACTGTCCCAAGAAATCCTAAACTTGAAAAACCATAACATTAACAAGGGGCGTCTCTACTCAGGGCATCTTTGCTCACAGTTCTCACTTTTACATGATTTTACGTATCAAATTTAAGTGGAAATTCTCTTTGGTTTTAGCTTTTATATTTCCACAAACATGGAGAAGAGAGTTGACTCTGTTTAAAGTTTTAATGAAATATACAATTGTGTTGCGGTTTGCAAGCATAAGCTGAGTTGCAGCAGGAAATGTAGCAGAATATTGTTTAAAAATCTTTATTAAATTATTGTTCATCAGTTGTTTTTAATTGATTTTTCATTTTCGAGAACCATCGAATAGGTGACTTGTTGGAGAGATGTCCTTTGGAGAGTTTATCAAGCAATATTCTTCAGCTCTGAGTTTCTTTCTGAATACTTGAAAACCGTAGGGAAAGATGTTTGCAAATGTTTTTGTTGTTTGAAAGACCAATTTTGCCAAGTTTACTGTCCACACTGGCTTCTTTATAAAACTTTTTGTTGATTTACTTATTGGCATAACCGAACAATGTGCTATGAGATTCTGGAGATGGTCATGTGATCGTAAACACTGGAAACAGTTGCACCTCAATCTGCAGTTGACTAAAGGGGGGGAAAGTCTTATTTTCTTAATCTTATAAATCTGTAATTTTATTTTGGCATCTTCTGCGCATCTCGTTTTAAGTAGCTTTTCGGGTTTTCTCATTCATGCCATGGTTGGTGCTTTATGGAAAAGACTTATTTCCTTTATTTTCCTGTGCAAATACAGAACAACGGTGGCCTTTTCCATGAGGGAAACGCACAAAAAACTTGAAAATGGAAAATCTGATTTCATTATTTGATGGAACGGCCACAGTCAATAAAAATCAGTTGAATGAAACTAGTGTTGTTGTGTTTACTGGAGCAAATAGCTTTTTATATTATTCTTTTTTCAGTATTTTTACTGACCAGACAAGAAAGTGGCTTGCATTAGTATGCAGTACATCCACTAAAGGCTGATTTATACTTCTGCATAGATATCCATAATAAAGGCTTTGTTATGTATATTCTAATGTTGGGTCCCAAACTCCCAGCTTAGGACCCATTAGTATGCCTGATCTAATTCTGTTCTTGCAATAATTTGTTGCTAACAGGAGCTGTTTTTAGCCTTAAGGAGTAGTTCACTTTATTAAAAAAAAAAACTTTTGCTGATAATTTACTCACCCCATGTCATCCAAGATGTCCATGTCTTTCTTTCTTCAGTCGAAAAGAAATTAAGGTTTTTGATGAAAACATTCCAGGATTTTCTCCATATAATGGACTTTAATGGGAACCAAATGGTTCAAGGTCCAATATGAGAGTTTCAGTGCAGCTTCAAAGGGCTTTAATGACACCAGACGATGAATAAGGGTCTTATCTCAGCGAAACGATCGGTCATTTAAAAATAGATAAAAAAGTTAAAATTTTATAAGCTCAAATCCTTGCCGTGATGAGCGTTCCGTGACTCTCCTGTTCAAACTCGTTCATCAAAATGAGTCATGACTCGATCTTTTATTCGAATCATGACTCGAAGGGTCCTTAATAAGACCCTTATTCATCATCTGGTGTCGTTTAAAGCCCTTTGAAGCTGCACTGAAACTCTCATTTGGACCTTGAACCATTTGGTTCCCATTGAAGTCCATTATATGAAGAAAATCCTGGAAAGTTTTCATCAAAAACCTTAATTTATTTTCGACTGAAGAAAGAAAGACATGGACATCTTGGATGACATGAGGGTAATTATCAGCAAAAGGTGTTTTTTTTTTGTTTTTTTTTAAGTGAACTACTCCTTTAATAAAACGCTGAATCCCGCTGTTCATTCAAGGTAGAGAAAAAGAGAGAAGCAGTTTGTTGCCATCAAGTAATATTTGTATAGCGCTTTTCATAATACCTCCACAAAGCTTTACAGAAATTATACAGCTTTATTAATGCTGGTCATTTATTCAAGTAATTTTTTTTTACATACATTTTCTGACATTTGGTTATGAAGTGTTTTAATTCTACAATATATGGTGTAAAAACTCCAAACAACTCGAGTTCTGAGTGCTGCCCTCTTCCGGTTGAATGGTGGCTAATGCAGTTGAAGTTTTGGTGCCCTGACATAAGCAGGTATTATTAGCTCACCACGCCCATATGTTTATCTCTATGTGGCTCTGGATAGTCACTTTCCAAAAGTTGTAAAATAAATGTTAAAAATGGCAAAATTTGTTGCTAGGTGCTTTAAAAAAAAGTTGCTAAATCTAACAACATAATTGCTCATTTGGCAACAGCAAGGTAAGACGGCCTGTCATTAATTGAGATGAAAAGTGCACAGCTGCAGGCCTCAGCCATTTCTGCATATGAAATCTTGCTTGGAGAATATCTTTTGAAAGCTTGTTGACCCAGCTGTGGACTTGGCAAAGCAAAATTGCGCCGCTATTTTCCGTTTTCGTTGAAACATCAACACTGTTTTGGTTCTTTCTCATACAGAAGCTTCTGGAAGCTCGGTCATTGCGGGTGCTGGTGGTCTCGTGTGGTTCACTTAAAGGAGCAACGTTCTGGCTTGGTCAGTCAGGCTATGAATTTGACATGCTGTTGGATGCAGAGAGAGTGGTGAGGATTATTGACTGCAAAAGCATTTTAAATCTTTTGTCTGCTTAATTTCGCCAAAATGGATGTGATATATTTGTTTAGAATGACGTAGCCTACGTTCAGTTTGATTAAACCATCAAAATATGATGAACTTATTTTGTTTTTTAAATATTTTAAAAATGAGGGGAGAACAAAAAACTCAAGGTATGTGTTTGGAAAATAATTTGGGAAAACTACAGTTAAAATTTTACTATGCAAAAAAACTGCATAGAAAAACAAAAAGGACTCAGGAAAAAGTATACACCAATTACAAACATATTCAGTTATTAATATTTAGTTGGTTCTTTCTTGGTTTTGCATGATGTGTTCATAATTATTTGTATGACAGTCTGGCCAAAAACATACAGGTGAAACTCGAAAAATTCGAATATTCGTGCATTTGTATTTCAGTAAATCAAATTAAAAGGTGAAACTAATACAATGTAGTATATATAACTACACTCGCCTAAAGGATTATTAGGAACACCTGTTCAATTTCTCATTAATGCAAATCTAATCAATTACATGGCAGTTGCTTCAATGCATTTAGGTGGTGGTCCTGGTCAAGACAATCTCCTGAACTCCAAACTGAATGCCAGAATGGGAAAGAAAGGTGATTTAAGCCAGGGTTTCCCAACTTCAGTCCTCGCGACCCACTGCTCTGCATATTGTGTATGTCTCCCTTATTTAACACACCTGATTCAGATCCTCAGCTCGTTAGGATAGCTCAGATGCTACGTCCCAATTCGCATACTATCGTCCTAAATAGTATTCAAAAATAGAATTAGTACGTCCCAAACCGTAGTATGTTGAAATGAGTGTTTCAAGAGATACCCGGATGGTCTACTATTCCCGGTCAGAATCTGAAGTGTAGATCGGTGCACACTCTAACGGCTGATATTGCCCACAAATCATTGCGCGGTGGACGAGGATTCGGTTAGAACTACAAACACCGAGTAAAAATGTTAAAAAACTACACACACGGAGGGCGCGCGAGTCCCGCGCTGGTCCCGCGGCTGTGTAGAGAGGTTTAGATAAAGAGGTTTGAGTGATTAATTATCACTATCTAACCGGACGAAAATGAATTTATTCAATGTTGTCCACATTATATTGCATATGCAGCAGCATTGTGAACTTTTGTAAAGACACGTTTAGCCATTACTTTTTAAATGCATCATTACATTCAAATTGCAAACACGAGGAGAGTATCTGCATGAAAGACCCACGACTGGCAGATGAACGTGCTCTGAAACGGTCAGAAATCAATGAGATAGAATGGAGGATTTTAACTGTGACAAGATGATTGACAGGGCAGTTTACGGTGACAGGATGCACGCAGCACGCGACAGAGCCGTCCGTTAAAGATTACGTGATAGTACGTCCCAAAGCTTGCCTACTCTTTTTGCTGCACACTCAAAAGTATATACTTTTTCTTCACAAAAAGAGTACATACTTTTAGGGCGTAGTATAAGTAGGCGAATTGGGACGCAGCAAGAGTCTATCCTAACGAGCTGAGGATCTGAATCAGGTGTGTTAAATAAGGGAATCATACACAATATTCAGAGCAGTGGGTCAGACTGGAGTTGAGAACCCCTGTTCTACAGCATTCATAGCCAAGACATAATAACAAGTAAATAATTCTGGTGTAGAAACATACAATTTATCCCATTAAGGTTTAATAATTTGTTTTTTTTTTTGCAACTGCATTTAAACTGCATTTAAACACCCAAAATTTGGTAGAAAATAAAACAAAAACAGAAAATACAAAAGCTGATATAGTATTTTTGTTTGACATCCTGATGTTAACCATCAGGATATTTGCTGAAAGAGAAGAAAAATGTGTTTAAGAGATTCAGGCTATTTGTGGAACGTGCCAAATCCATAAAAACAAATTCCAAATATTGCATAATAGTCAGTGAGAGAATACACATATGTCTCCCTGTAGTCTAGGACTCTTGAAAATGCATTAGGCGCTCTCTCTCTCTATCTCTCAGTTACAGATGATTTTGGGAGGTGATTTCGTGCTGGACCAGGATGGTAAAGTGATATTTTCCTACCGGTGTAAAAGCCCAGACCATCGGCTACACAGATTCTGGCTGCCGTCTCTGCTCATCTCTTAACATTCTTACATCCTGGACAAAAAGGGGCTTTCAGGTTTGGACTTTTTGGTATGTTGAACTGCTTCACTTGCTTCCTTGCCATCCTCATTAGAAGTATCACTTTCTGAAAAGTTCATGTTCATGTCAGACTTAGAATGTATTCTTCCATTTAGGAAGATTTAGATTTCCAATTAGACAGAATAAAGTTTGTAATATTAGCCATTCCAGACCCTCGGTTTGGCATGGAGTAGCAATACTCAGTTCTTTTCCAAAGCAAAGTCTGCCATAAATCATTTCACTTATCTGTAAAATGTTAAAATGGGAAGCTGATGTTTTACTATGAGACTTACACTAAAGGGAAAATGAAACAAATATAATATAAAGGAGGTATAACTCCATAATATATAGTAGTAAATGTGAAGAAACTTCCCACTAACAGAAATATGCTCTGCCAACGTTCCCATTAAGTTTTGAAAACATTATTTCTGAAGGTTCAAAACGTCCATATTCTAAATGTGTTAAAAACGCTTTTTTCCTTGGATATTCGAATGTTAAGGAAATATTCCATTTCATAAATCTTCAAACATTATGGCAATGTTACTTTTAAATGTTCTCTGAATGTTCTGAAACATATAGAAGCTTGTTTTTTTTCTCACAATTGCGAGTTTACTGCTCGCAATTCTGACTTTATTTCTCAGAATTGCAAGATGGAAAGTCAGAAATGCAAGATATAAAGTCAGAATTGCATAGATAAAGTCAGAATTACATGATAAAGTCACAATTGCGAGATATAAAGTCGGAATTGCAAGGTATAACGTCAGAATTGCGAGATATGAAGTCAGAATTGTGAGATGTAAAGTCAGAAATTGTGTGATATAAACTCAGAATTGCGAGATATAAAGTCAGAATTGCAAGGTATAACGTCAGAATTGCGAGATATAAAGTCAGAATTGCGAGATGTAAAGTCAGAATTGCGAGATATGAAGTCAGAATTGTGTGATATAAACTTGCAATTGCGTGATATAAAGTCAGAATTGCGTGATATAAAGTCAGAATTGCGTGATATAAAGTCAGAAATTGCGAGATGTAAAGTCAGAATTGCATGATATAAACTTGCAATTGCGAGATATAAAGTCAGAATTGCGAGACATAGTCGCAATTGTGTGTTATAAAGTCAGAATTGCGAGTTATAAAGTAAGAATTGCTAGATATAAAGTCGCAATTGCATGTTATAAAGTCGGAAATGCATGATATAAAGTCAGAATTGTGAGATTTAAACTATTCTGAAAATTTACTATTTTTTTCCCTTAGAATTGGCCTGATAAGTCGCAATTGCGAGTTTATATCTCACAATTCTGAGAAAAGATGTCAGAATTTCGACATATAAACTATTATGTGTTATAAAGTCAGAATTGCGAGATGTAAACTCGCAATTGTGAGAAAAAAGTCTGAATTGTGAGATAAAAAGTCGCACTTCTGTCTTTTTTCTCAGAATTGCAACTTTATATCACACAATTCTGACTTTATATCTCACAATTCTGACTTTATAACGGGCAATTGTGAGATAACAAGTCGCAATTTATTTATTTAAATTTTTTTTGTATTCTGTGGCGGAAACAAGCTTCCATAGAAACAATAGCAACGTTTAATAAAAAAAAATACATGTTAAATATTTGTCCAACTAAAAAAATTCATGAAAAAGATTTTGAGTTTTGAGAACACTACAGGGATGACGTCAGAACCCGGAAGATGAATTCGCCACTGGTTCCTTCTCTCATCTAGTTACTAATTAAAAATTTACGTTTTCAAAAATGAACATACTGCCTCAAAATTTGCGCTTTCACTATGGGTGTGTGTAATTTACGTTGCAGACCAAAACGTATTGTCAAGTTATGTTAACCACAGGCTTTATTTTAAACATAAATTGAAAATGCCCATTATAAAATCCAATAGGAACCAGTGGGGAATTAGTCTGCCAGGTTCTGACATCATACCTCAATCACTCTAAAAAGACCAGGGCCTGTAAAGATTGATTAAATAAAGTACGTTTGTAAACTTTTTTTAACAGTTTTACAATTATACAGTCATATGAAATGAAATAATCGTATTAACTCATATAACTACTATTTACTGTGAAGGGTAAAATGTTTACAAAAAGAGAAATAAAATATATAACTGGTGGAATTTCTTTGATAATTGAAGTCCAACATTGAATAAAGAGCTTGTTGTCAGCCAGAATGAGACTGGACTTTTATCCACCTTTCAGCATAGATCAAGAGTCTTATTTCATTATAAACCTGCTTCAGTTGTTGCTTTTAAAACAAATACTTGACAGGGTTGAAACAACAAGCCATAATTCTAAAGAATGTTTTAGAACAACAAAAAGAAAACACATTTCTGTTACGGTTTTGAACATGAGTCAAAAACAGCACTAATGTAATGTGAGAACCAGGGCAAATGTAGAAATAATGCAAACATTAAACACCAAAAAGATATATATATTCATTTTTTTCAGTTATCCTTGTTTTTCAAACCTTACAGACAAAAGATTCTTATGTTTTGTGGCATTTTAGTCATTTAGCTTTAAAGCTTTTATATATGTTTTCTATATATGTTGTCTATATAGGTCAACTTATGAAATTCGCTTGGTTTTTGCATTCAAAAACATCAAAATGAATAAGTAATAGGCCATTTTGTACCCTAGTTTTGAGCCTAGCTGAAAAACGTTAGGTTTTTATGGGTGTCTCGCACTGAAGACTTGGAAGTAAACGCCCACTACTGTGAGTGGAATACAGTTTTGCATATTATAATGAGTTTCAACTCACCGTCTTTGACGTCATATTTCCCCACTTTGAAAAACGGAATCGTTTGTTGAGGCTGGTGTCAATAAAAGCTTTTATTGGACTAACAAGGACATTTTCAGTTCTGAAATTTACAGGATATTCTTATAATATGATGACCTCTTATGCTACGTTCACACCGGACGCGAATCGCACCTCAAATTCGCGTCTACCGCGCCTAGTTTGACACTTGACCATTTTGTGTTCATTTCGCGCGTCAAGAGCGAAACTGACGCGGGTAAAATAAAAAGTTTGAAGTGAAATTTACGCGCGTGCAAAACCAAAACCCTTTGACGGCCATCTTTGTTTATGTTGATATAGCATTAATCGAGAGATTCACCGCACTGTATTTGCTCTGGAGAGCTAGAACAGTGGCGTGGGGATCATCGAGCCGTATTTGTGTCCACCGGACCCTTCGCAGGCGAACCGTTTGGCTAGTTTCACCATTTGCTCGCTCCAGGAGATGCGCCTGGATGACGGTCACTTTCAGCGGTACTTCCGCCTGTCCCGCGGCCAGTTTGATGACCTGTTGTCCCGCATCGGAGCGAGGATCACCCTCGCCCTCATCCACCTAATCTAGCTGTCATTTATTTTTGTTTTGATGATAAATAGAGCCACGAACTTATGCACATATTATGTTGATTGTTACATCATAATAATATTTAATATAATAAGATATGGAATGAATAACATTCAATACAAAATGAACATGTCTCGTATATAGAAATAATGTTTTAAGTGATAAAATATTTGCTTTGTTGTGCATAATCCCACCATGTATTTAGTCATATACAAAATAATTTATTGAAGCATCCACTTCACCACGTGAGCAAGCAGCTAGGCTCCTGATTGGTTAACGCGGCACGAATTCACGCCAAAGTTCAGATTTTTCAACTCGGGCGGCAGACGCGAATTCGCGTCAAACACGTGAATGCACAAATGGCACTAACTAAATCATTCGCGCTTAACGCGCCAGATGCTCAATTCGCGCCATTCGCGCGCGAATCGAGGCGTATTCCGCGTCTTTCGCGCCGTGCTCCACGCCTCATTCGCGCCGCAGGAATTTTTCACGCGCGTAACGCGTCTTTGCATTGACTTAACATTTGAAATCATTCGCGCCTGACGCGCTATTCGCGTCCGGTGTGAACGTACCATTAGATGTCAAAGCTCAAGGAAAATTTGATTTCTCAGTTCATCACCCTTTAAAGTCCCTGCAGTCAATAATTTTATCTCTTAAAACTCATTATTGATAAATATAATGACATTTAAATGTTTTTTTTTATGTGGAAATAAATGTATTTGTCTTAAAGTAGATTGAATGTAACTCTACACCCTTGCTATATTTAAATGACATGGAAATATGAATATGCACAATAGACGCTGCACAATAACAGGTGGAAATACAGGTTTAATTCAGCCATATTTCAACCGTTGCTCTTACAACGCAGAACACATAAAAGTAATTTATGACATGCCATCTCAGAGTCAGACCACTGCCTCAGGTTTTACATAGAACATAGAAAGTCAGTGGAGAAAAGCCCCACGCCACACGTTGATGGGATTGGCTACATGTTTGTGATGTCAGGAAACGGGCGTGTCAAATCGCGTTTTGATACTGACTTTGGTTCACTGCAGTTTTAAGGGAAAAATACTCTGTAATGACTTTTGAATTTGCACATGGTTTTTATTGAAAACACCACATTGACACATTTTCACCACAGCGGGTCTTTAAAAGTTTGGAAACTTTTAATAGATTTACACATTTTAAAATGTTCAGTATTCTTTTCTCTGCATCAAACAAGATCCCACTTGCTCAAAGCCTGTTCCAAAACAATCATGGTATCTTGTTCAAGCTAATCAAAAGAGGTTTTCTTATGCCTCGTTTCCACTGAGGGGTACGGTTCGATTAAGTGAGAGTACGAGTTCAGAGTAGGGTACACCATGATCAGGCTTGCGTTTCCACCGCCAACAGTACCCTTACTTGATAGGCGTGGTGTTTGCTGGAAAGAAGCGTTCGACGTCATTTTCGCGTGAAGAAAGCGACATATAGTAAACAACAATGGATGACAGACAGCACAGCAGATCTTGTTCTTGCTTCTCAGCATGTTTGTCACTAGAAACAAGCGCTGGCATTAGGCGTTTCTCAATACCAAGTAGCCATCGCAAAGTCCAACTCAGGAGAATGATCCCTGCTAATGGAACAGCGCGTTCTTGAACGCGGAACACTCAGCTCGCTCTGGCTCTGCGACTCCGGTTATCTCTGTATGTACATTTTAGGCAATAATAAAACGAAATATGCTATAAAACACCACTCTGCTTCTTTTCGATTTCATTTCAATACATTTTAAACATAAAGCACACAAATGTGGTTCAGGCAATGCACAGCCTATTGATTATATTCACTGCATGTATGTAACGTTATATTTATAACAAAACTAAATATAAAACACAACCCTGCATCTTTTCGTTTAAATGTAAAAATATTAAACATATTCCAGGCAATATGTAATGTATTGCATATCGTATTGGTACAAATGTTGCAATAAACAACAGATTATCTTGTAATACAATTTAAAAAATGACAAAATTATCTATTTTTGTTGCATTTCAGATTTATCAATAATAGCCATTATAAAAGTATAAGTAAAAGCTACAAACAGATATACAGTAAAGCTTAAATAACATAAAGAAACAATTCAGTCAGTCAACTATACAAATTCAGCGCTCAAAGATATGAAACTTCATGTAGCCTTCTGCGAAAACTATTGGCCAGGGAACGAATTATAGATTCACGAGACCAAAGATCACCTGTTAGGTTTATACAAGACGAACTATATCTCATGTTTAACCACTACAGAGACGTCCGAGTCAGCGGCAAACGTCAGGATGACTAGCCGAGGAAAGGCTGTTCCAGGCGGGGGACACTGAGCGCGAGTGTCCGGTGATCGCTTGAAATGGATCTCAGTCAAATTATCATAAATCTATAAATAAACCACAGATTTGAGCTTTAAAAAACTACTTTCTCGCCCGAAAAACTCTTAAAACTACATTTTGTGACACAATAACAGTAGATTATATTTCAACTGTATGCTTCTAATGCCCTTAGCACGCGCGAGTGACGATACTCTGTCCACCAATCACCGTTCTGCAGTGAGTCTAGCTCCACCTTTTAGTACCCTTTCACTGTGCTAGGTACCCCAACGAAAGGGTACCCAAAATAGTGGTACGGTACGTGCTTCGGCTTTTTGGTACCATTCACAACTTTTGACAGTAGAAACGCAAATAAATGCGTACCGAACCGTACCGCTGCAGTGGAAACGAGGCATTAGTGCTGTGTTGAACTAGTAGGCTAGCTATTTAGCTTGTTAATGACAGATAACTGAAAACACAAAGAAAAGGAAATGTTTAATTTGACTTTTTTTTGATTCTGTGATATAGTGTGACATTTAATTTAAAAGGCATTAACATTTCCATGATTAAGACTAAATACCGGGTAAAATTATTTTCTGTCATTTCTACTGAGCCAACAAATAAAGCATTTACAAGAAGTTGTCTTAACCAATGGAATCAGTTTGGGCTTCAATGGGGAATAAGAGGCTAAGCCCTAATATGTCCTGTTCAAACATCCTGTTTCAATTGGAAATGTATTTATGAAAATATTTCATGGGATCTCTAAATTCATTGGCCTTAAAGGAGCTGTATGTAAGAAATGTATTTAAAATAATCATAAAATGGCCCTGATATATCACTAGACATTAAGAAATCATGTTCATTTCAAATACTTATATCACTGACAACAGTAGTCCAGCCAGGATATTGTCATTTAAAAAGTAAAGTTGCAGCCCTCAACTGATGTTGATGTTGTCATGTTGTGTTTTGGTATGATGCTCCACCCTTCCATCGATATTACCAGTCAGCCGCTACAAATGTGTCAGATAAAAAAAATGTTGGATCCTGCCACCTATCTGGCAACCTCTATCTTCCCGGGTAAGGGGATACACTGCTCTACGGTATTTTGAATGTTATTGCAGTACCAGTTTTGGCCACAATCTTACATACAGCTCCTTTAATTATACATCTCTAGTTTATACAGTGAATAGGTTTTCTTGATATATTTAAAAAAAAATCTATTAGAAGAGAGCTGGACCGTATAGCAATTGATCAAGGTCAGAACGTCAAATTCGCACAGATAATACATGCGTCTGTCACAGTAGGTGTCCCACCAGTCTCCATCATCTGAGGACATGGCTACACAGTTCTCTCGTTTCCCACCATCTGGCTGGCTTGACAGGAAGTGCTTCCTCCATTGGAAGTAAGTGACACGGGTTGTGTCCTCAAATAGGTAGAGGCCTTCGGAGCGCTGGTCGTTAATCCCAAGCCACACAGGCCAGTTTCCATGGAAAACTGATTTCACGTATTCAGCCAAAGCTTCCTGTTCCTTGCGATCTCGTGGCATGGCCATGCGTCCTCCCCGCTCCTGACACTTCTGGGATGCGTCTGCGTAGGTCTCATACACACGATATGCCAAAACGCATTTGTAACCCATTTTACGGCCTTTCTGACAGCCTGGAGCAACATAAATGAATTAAATCAGTCATTTTTATTTTTTAAATAAAGTACAGCACACAGACGTTCAGTTTATGATTGTCAAGTGGAGTACTTTAATGCCATCAAGATTTGCTTAAGTATAGTACAATCCTGGAACATTACTATTACTCAATCAAATACCCAGTTTTATGGTTATATAGTTATACAATCAAGAGATCAGAACCAGTATTGGCAACGTGTGGTTTTCCTCTATAACATTCAGATCTGGGTTCGGAGCTGGCATTAGGAGTTTTGTCTTGGAAAAGTTGTTGAAAGGAGGACTTGAGCAGGGGTCTCCAAACTTGTTTCTGGAGGGCCACTGTCCTGCAGATTTTAGCTCTCAACACACCTTTCTCGAAGGTTTCTAGAATACTTACTAAGACCTTGATTAGCAGGTTCAGGTGTGAAGCTGAACTCTGCTGGACTGTGGCCCTCCACGCGGAGCAGGATTAGACACCCCTGGGCTACAGTTTAGGTAGGGGTTAAGATTTGACAGTTAAGCATTGAGTTGGGATTAGTGTTTAGGTTAGGAAATTAGGAATTGGGGTTAGGTCTGAAGATTGGATGACAGTATCATGGGTAAAGTACAGAAATTATAATAGGAGATAAGGGTCAAGGTTTGAATTAGGAGTTGGAGTCAGAGTTATAAGATTGGAAGTTCAGGGCTGGAGTTAGGGATATGAGGTTAGGCTGCAAGGTTAGGGATGGTTCACACAGAACACTAGCCTGGCAAGCAAGACCTATCAAGATGTTAGGTCTGGGAACTCTCATTTGGCATACCTCAATCCGAGGGCGGGATAAAAGGTTGTCTTTCAATATCCCTCTGCACGCCATAGGATAGCGCTAACCAACCAGAACAACGAATTTTAGTCTAAGTTTAGCTCTAGCCCAAGCAACTGTGTTTGAGCATAAAGCCCGTTTTTATATGGCACACTGTGCGATTTATAATAATCCTTTACAATTGTGTCCTGTCAGATTTGTAAGAACATGACCCCTGAAATAATCAGACTGTAAGATCTCAGTTAACAGTCAAGATGCGGAAAAACGGACGCACACAAGAAAACTTGTCTTGAGTGTTACATCATTAATCAATGAGGCATTCGGTGACCGTGAGTTGCATTACATGTGAGTCACCCTGCAGGACTGTGAGTCAAATCTTCTGACACCACAAGAATTTCGTTGGATATCAAATTTGATCGCAACAGTCAATCGGCTGTCGGTGGACATGTCAAACTAACGATCAAAGACCAGATTTCAGTCGAGGACCAGAGGACTCTTTTAGGATTCGCAAAATTTGTCTGACGGACAAAATCGTACTGTATAACCCCGGCTTAACTCTGCAAGAAAGTGGTCCTCCTGGAGCAGGATTGGACACCCCTGGGTTAGGTGAAGTGGCTTGAGATTAGAGTGAGGGATAGAAAAGCCATATTTCAGATTGAAAGTGGTTTTGTTAAAGAGGGTAGGAATAGGGTCAGATGAAAGGATAAAGTTCAGAATTTATAATTGAACCAACTGACCCTCTAGTCAGTCCAATCTCTTTGCGGTTGTCCTTGCAGTAGGACGAGACCTGTTGAATGGCATCCTCATTGTCACCTATTCTATTGTCAAGACACGACACTCTTTCCAGCAGTTGTGTCACTTTAATGTCCAATGTGTAATGTCCCACATTAAGCCTGTGGATGGCCTGATCCATCGCTGCCAGTCTAGACACTGCAGAAATAGACACATTTGAATCAAGTCTTCTTTATTCAGCTATGCAGCTGCATACCAGAGAATGAATAGGAATATTAAGAAACCTTTAGAGGAAGGGGTTGACGGGAAGGTGGCTGATGATAAAGAATCTTTGGATTCTTGGAGGGCCTTCAATAGCATTTTTTTAAAGATATTATCTTACTTAGTTCATCAAATGACTATGAAATAACATACTTGTGTATCATTATGTAATTCACATGCCCAGACTATTAAATATGACCACACTAACAAGCCTTTATTTGTGCAAGTCAAGACTTGTGATTTGCACATATATATATACTCCGTTGCATTAGTTTTGGCTTGATTTTCTGGCACCTCAGATGCATGTGTGGAACTGAAATGAGTGATTGGGTAACGCACATATGTAGTTGTAAGTGCTCTCCATGTCGGAGACGGCAGTGGTGGGTTCAGGTTCGATGATGTCAGGAGTGTCCCCTCGCCCTCTAACCGTCTTCCTCATTGAACTCTCTTGCCTGCTGAATTAAAATGACAGAACCTCCATCAAAACCAGACTTGAAGAATATTCTAGACACAACTTTTACCAATATTTGTGCCCCAGTTAATGGTCTGGAAGAGTCAAAGCTAGGCACTCAAAGGCGATTTGTTAATTGCATGTGTGAAGGGCACAGACTGAAGGGCATCAGGCCAAACATTGGTCAATCATTGCTTAAAGGGATAGTTTACCCAAAAATGAAAATTAAGTCATTAATTACTCACCCCCATGCTGTACCAACCCCGTAAGAACTTTTGTTTGTCTTCGGAACACAAATGAAGATATTTTTTCATTAAATCTGAGAGGTGGATCACTGCTACATAGGCTGCCTAACGGATTCGAAACTTGACGGCCCAGAAAGTCAATGAAGAAAATGTTTAAATATTCCATGTGACGACAGTGGCTCAAGTATAAGTTTATCAAGCGACGAGACTACTTTTTGTGCGAAAAAAAAACAAACAAAAAGAATGACTTCATTCGACTATTCCTTTTCTTCCTTGTAGGCCTGAGACGAGAGTTCAAGAGATTTCCATGACGCATGTGCGAGAATTGCGATCTCCTTCAACTACTTCAGTTCAGTTCTCGTGCATGCGTTGTGGAAATCTCTTGAACTCTCGTCTCTGGCCTACAAGTCGAATTAAGTTCTTATTGTATTTTTTCGCACAAAAGTATTCGTGTTCGCTTGATAAACTTATACTTGAGCCACTTTAGTCACATGGAATATTTAAACATTTTCTTCATTGACAAGTTTCGATCCCTAGGAGCCTATGTAGCAAATTTAATCAAAAATATCTTCATTTGTGTTCCGAAGATGAACGAAGGTCTTATGGGGTTGGTACAGCCTGGGGATGAATAACATTTAACTGTTCCATTCCATGCCAATCCTGAAGGGTGACCTCATTATACGCTTTATTCTAGCATGGTTCCACATGGTTGGTCAAATGTCCTCAGAATTGCGGACCAAAGAACGGTTCGTAAACCAAGCTCAGATGGAAATATAACTGGAACATTTCCTAGATAGAAAAGCAGCTTCCATACAGTCGGAGGATAGCAAGCATGTTTGATATTTTTGAACCGATTTTAGAACACATTGTTTTTATTTGTCATGCGTCTCCTAGCAACAAGGCACATGTTCCTGCGTGAGTTCATGTTCGGGAAACAAGTTGAAACTGTGGTAGTGTGTTATCCTCAGTTTCTCCTTTGTAACTCTAAGATGTTAAAAGTTGTGTAGTGTATTCCAGCCTCTAACCTGATACTGAATACATTATCATAGGCAGGTACTTGGAATAATGTGATTGCTGATCGAGAATGATAGCAAACAGAAATTAATACTCATGACATTTACCCCCAGTGTTGCATACAAAATGAATACAGTAATGAATTTGCCTCCTCATTATAAAGCAACACAGTACAGTACAGGTATAGTGATGCTATTTCATGGTACTTTGATGTATTCCAATTTATTTACAACTCTCCAAGGCACTAGAAGGAATAGTATTGTATAAGCATCATGGTAGACATTTTCTCAGTGAAACTTAATACAAGCCATTAATCAAGCTGCCAACATTAAACATGGATGATTTCCCAGAAAGTAAAGTCTTAACCTGAGTCAGATCAGCTGTTGTGAGGGGCGATCCGGTGGTGCTGTCGGCAGAGTCGCAGGAGGACAGAGCGCTGAAGCCCACTACAGCCACCAGAATCACGGTTGGAATCATCTCCACTTCAAATCGCTTTCTTCTTTCCAGACAGCTCTGTCTTTTTGTATGAATACAGATCCAGATGTCCCTCCTGATGTTCATTTAACAGCAACCTTCTCTCTGTTCACATTGCTTTCAACCTTCTCTCGTTCACCTCTTTACGGCTGTTTTGTTTTACCCTCCTCCCTCTCTGCAGCTGTCAGGACACTTCTCCTCCTCCTTTCACCTTGTCTGAAAGTTTCCTTTTTCTTCCTTTCTGTTTCCTTCTTTCAGCTGCTTCATCCTGAGCTTTTTTACCCAAACACATTTCCTCCCACTTCTATTCTTTGTTGCTAACATGGCAGTTTTTACTGACTCAGCTCTGTTCTCTCTTATATAAACATTGAACATTCATTTTCTTGCTTAAGACTACACTTTTTTAACAAACACATTCGTCAGTACTTTTGTCCTATGGGAACATGTTCTGTTGAAGTCAACGATGGCCGAATGACAGGAAAAAGATGAACGTCTCATTACCAGCTGAGTTCTGTCTCCACACATGGAAGGAATTTGGGCTTCTCGTCCTCTGAAACAAGACGCTTTCTTTCTCTCTTCCTCTTGAGACTTTGGAAAGGAATAAGGATGCAAGAATGGAGTTTTGCCCAAAAGAACCCAACAAGTCTAACTAAACAAATCTCTCCCAGATGACTGTGTTTAGACATTTATACGGTACAAAGAACAGATATCAGAAACAGACAAACAGCTTAGAAATCTAGCTTTCACAAAGAACTATTAGAAAGAAGTCTTTGAAACTATGGATATCTGATTTTTTCCATCTATCAACTAAGCCAAAACTCTGTCATGATTATTTGGATAAACAAGAAGCAACATTACCAAAACTATAATGAGCTAAACATTACCCTTTTAAAAAAGCTTTGAATGTTTGTTGATAGGCCTCTTGGAAAACCACAGGGCCACTTTACAGTCAGAAACTAACAAGGCCTTTTTCAGAATATGTGAAGCAATAACAGTCAATCCCCAAAATAGGAATTACTGCCCAGGAATAAAACTCTTTAAATTCAAGTATATTAGTTGAAAATTACACATGTGACCAGTTATCCCTAAAACCGTATTCTGGACAAATGTGGGCAAAATAGTTTGGATTTATTTTTAAAAAATACTTCCCTTGATCTGAGCGGTACAAGACTTGGCTACTTTTCCTAAGTTTGCCTCCTGAACACACACAATTTTTAATTTCTTCTCAATTTTTACTCAATTCTACAATGTTAAGTGGGTGAAAAAAACATTTAATCTTGAACCTTAATCTTGTATTTGGGTCAAAATCGAGCATCCATAGAAATGAAATGGGAAAAACTGTAATTCAAGCATTCTAAAATAAGCCAAAATAAGACACCAGGAGTCTCATTTATAAAGCGTGCGTACGCACAAAAGCGGGGCTGGAAACGTACGTACACAGTTTCCACGCAAAGTTTGTGATCTATAAAAACAAACTTGACGGGAGAATGTGCGCACCTTTAAGCAAACTTTGAGCCATGCGTACGCACATTCTGGAGACAAAGGGAATTGGAGACACCGATGGTGAGCTGTTAAATGTCTTTGGTCACTTTAGACCGAAAATCTAAAGAGAATTATAGCCTATCTATAGGCTACAAAAAGCCAATCAAGCCAATCACTTGAAGCCAATATCCATCCCTTCTTATAGGTGGAATACCTAAGATTTTTGCATTAAAATATCCCAAAATCGCAAGGCCAGTGTTATATATTTAGTTAAGATGATAACTTACAATATTCCAAATGTTTCAAACAATGTTTAAATCGACGAGAAAATGTGAGATTTTAACCAAGGAAACGGGGCATGTGAGCAGGGGTGAGCTGGGAGTCGGCAGTCAATCGCGTCATATGCAGCGTTACCTCAGTTTCCGCTCGCACTGCGTGTAGTCCTGGACAAATGCGGAAGTTGTAGTTGTGCGTTAGCATCTATCAAGCAACAAACGTCAGCTTGTTTCGCGCATTTGTTATGGAATGGAGCACATTATTCTTATCAATTATTCTCGGAATGTGAACTGTTGGCTGTAAAGGGGGTCGACACACGGACGAGAAGAGCAGCGCCACGTCTAGGACAACTCCATTATCGCAAACAGGACGCGCACTTTCTCATCAGTATATGGCCAGCAATATTGTTATGTTTAATGACATGAAAGGAAGATAATGTCTGTTCTATGTTATGATTGTACTGTACAATTAAATACAATCGATTGCTGAGTCTACATTCTGAAAACTTTACCTCAGAGCATCCGTTTACTGAATGAATTGAGAATCTCACCTGAAAAATCTAATAACATCAGCAATTGTCATTCAAGCAGCTGATTTCTGTAAATGAATGCAAAACTAAATGCATATTGCAGCATAGTGCGAAGTCAGGATCCATTAGCAACGATTTGACTTCAAACCCTCTCCACCATAGCTTCGTCCAGTGACTCGTACAGTAACATCTGTGATAACTAATTTACTTTTAAACCTGACTTTTCTTGCGGCTATTTCAGTTTAATGAAAAACAAGCATGTCATTAAACGCAACATTTATAGAAATCGAACTTTACCTCACCCATGACAACTAATTTTCGATTCCCGTCTGACTGATTTATCCACGGTGGAGTTGAAAACAACAGTTCCCATCATTCCGCGTTCCTCCACGTCGTCATCAAGCAAAGCGTTGTTGTTGTTTTGAATGTAACGCCCTCTAGCAACATGCAATCTTAGGTATTGCAGCTTTAAGTGTCCGCGCCAGCACGCGCGTGGGCCGTTTAGTGAAACTGACGCACATAATCTAACGGCAGATGAACCGTAAATCTTCATGAGTAGGCTAATAAATACAGTGCACGTTCTCAATAACAGTTTAAATAAATGAAATAATGATTTAGACTGTTTTACTTCTGATATAAACATTTAGATTAAATATGCCATTCTCGTTAATGGAGTTAAACACTTAAACTACATGAAATCATTACTGAGAAGTTACAAAAAATATACACTCACCGGCCACTTTATTAGGTACACCTGTCCAACTGCTTGTTAACACTTATTTTCTAAGCAGCCAATCACATGGCGGCAACTCAGTGCATTTAGGCATGTAGACATGGTCAAGACAATCTTCTGCAGTTCGAACCGAGCATCAGTATGGGGAAGAAAGGTGATTTGAGTGACTTTGAACGTGGCATGATTGTTGGTGCCAGAAGAGCTGGTCTGAGTATTTCAGAAACTGCTAATCTACTGGGATTTTCACGCACAACCATCTCTAGGGTTTACAGAGAATGGTCCGAAAAAGAAAAACATCCAGTGAGCGGCAGTTCTGTGGGCGGAAATGCCTTGTTGATGCCAGAGGTCAGAGGAGAATGGCCAGACTGGTTCGAGCTGATAGAAGGGCAACAGTGACTCAAATAACCACCCGTTACAACCAAGGTGGGCAGAAGAGCATCTCTGAACGCACAGTACGTCGAACTTTGAGGCAGATGGGCTACAGCAGCAGAAGACCACACCGGGTGCCACTCCTTTCAGCTAAGAACAGGAAACTGAGGCTACAATTTGCACAAGCTCATCGAAATTGGACAATAGAAGATTGGAAAAACGTTGCCTGGTCTGATGAGTCTCGATTTCTGCTGCGACATTCGGATGGTAGGGTCAGAATTTGGCTTCTACAACATGAAAGCATGGATCCATCCTGCCTTGTATCAACGGTTCAGGCTGGTGGTGGTGGTGTCATGGTGTGGGGAATATTTTCTTGGCACTCTTTGGGCCCCTTGGTACCAACTGAGCATCGTTGCAACGCCACAGCCTACCTGAGTATTGTTGCTGACCATGTCCATCTCTTTATGACCACAATGTACCCAACTTCTGATGGCTACTTTCAGCAGGATAATGCGCCATGGCATAAAGCTGGAATCATCTCAGACTGGTTTCTTGAACATGACAATGAGTTCGCTGTACTCAAATGGCCTCCACAGTCACCAGATCTCAATATCAATAGAGCATCTTTGGGATGTGGTGTGAACGGGAGATTCGCATCATGGATGTGCAGCTGACAAATCTGCGGCAACTGTGTGATGCAATCATGTCAATATGGACCAAACTCCCTGAGGAATGCTTCCAGCACCTTGTTGAATCTATGCCACGAAGAATTGAGGCAGTTCTGAAGGCAAAAGGGGTTCCAACCCGTTACTAGCATGGGGTACCTAATAAAGTGGCCGGTGAGTGATATATTCAGATAAATAGAAATATATATATTTGTTGTGGATGCAATGCTTTTGAACACTTTCCCTCTGGCATGCAGTGCTTTAATGTTTTATCTAGAGATAATTGCTTATCATGATAATAGCAGATCCTAACGTCTTGTACGTTAACATGGTATCACGTGGATGGATAATCGCAAATGATATGCAGATGAGGATATGCACATTTAAACTAGGCGTTGTAAGTACTTGTAATTGTATTTGTCCACAATTGCAGGATTAAGGGCTATAGAGTGAATACGGTTTGAGGGTTAAACCACACATCCAACAGTTATTCGGATATTAACAATATTTATTAAAAATATAACACAGCAGACAGTGTGACCTCATTAAATATTTGACAAACGGCAGAAAACGATAATGGGATTTATGAGTAGAGCTCCATCTTTGCTGCAGTTGTTTTTAATTAGCGCTGCACTGCCCCCTACCAACCAAATGAAGAATGAGACCAGCAACATGACAGAGTCATACTTTTATTGTAGTCATTTTGCATTACAGATATATGAATGCATAAACACTGGCTCCAGGCCACGTATTTCGTATTCAAGAGAAAACTTCACGCAACAAAGCTCCAAAAATTATTCCTACCCTTGAAAACCTAGTTAGTTAAGCCCTGAATCATACGACAGGCAAGTATGTGAACGCAAACGACTTATAGCATCTTGATTTCACAAGTCGTGAAATGCTCAAACGCAAGTTATTCAACTGTCGACATGTTTTTAGCTAGCTACCTGAATAACAGCACATTCAGTTTTAAAGGTGCAGAAGGTAACACTATCGCCCCCTTGAGTACTGGAGGTTGTTACCTCCAAAGTATTGCAATAATGCATGTTAAATGTTTGACTACGTTTGCGTACTTGTGTGGAGTATGTTTCGGGCCTAACAAAGAAAAGGAGATTTTAACTATTGCTTTAAAGTTTTTAAGTCATCTCTGGTGTACTGGGCTACAGGAAAGAGACACAGAAAGCATACATTGAAAGCAGCACGCATATAAAAAGTCTACAAAATAAGCAAGGCGCAAGTCATCTCAAAACCATGCTAGCGCTACGGTGTCTCATTTAGGTCCTTATTAATAAATGTACAGTGAAGCATCTTAACACTAGTATCAAGGTCTAGATAAATATAGATACAAATTTATGGCAGTGACGGTGATGTGGCATTCACACTAGTGGTTTTAGAGTAAATCTGAATTTGACTGATCATGATTTCTGAAACTACGCATAAAGGACTTAAACTTGAGTCTAAAGAGGAGTTTTGGTGGATTGTAAACGACAGTATGGCTCATGGTTGATGTGAATGCAATATTGGCTTGTACTGATTAACTATTTTGTGCCAGTTTGGTAGTAACACCAAACAAAATCAAAACATTTATAGGGAATAGTTCACCCAAAAATAAAAATTCTGTCATTAATTACTCACCCTCATGTCTTTCCAAACCAGTTACATCTTCGTTAATCTTTAGAAAACTAGTCTAAAATCTTTTCGATGAAATCCTGAGAGCTTTCTGAACGAATTTGGAACAACATTCAGGGTGACGATTCATCATTTTTGGATGAACTATCCCTTTAAGATTTCCAACTTTGTTTCCTGGCTGCAATTATTAACATATTTTGGTGATTTGAATGTTAATGGCGAACATTTGTGCAAACGTACCACAGATCAGAACAACAGAACAATGAGAAAGCCAACCAACAGGGAAGTTCAATTGGGTTCGGACTCAGGCAAACGTACCAAGTGTGAAAAACGACATAAGAATCAAGGATAGAAGATTTAAAATCCTAGCCCGATGTATCATAGCTCATGCATTCAGTAACTTCTAACCGGTGAGATGAGGTCAGATGAAGATTATGAATACAATTGTAGAGATATCGATGCACTATAACTGAACTACTAAAGCATATGGATTTAAAAGGAAAGTGTTCTGTAGTGTGAGTGTTTATGGTGCTTGTAGGGCCTGTGATCTAGAATGGGTCCTTCAGGAATTACCAGTTATCCAAGAAATCAAATCCAGTCTTCAGGATATTGCTGCTTGTGTTGAACTGAAAAAAAAAGGAAATAAAACAATTTTTGGTTTGTCAATGACTAATTTGTTAGTGACAGAAATACAAATAGAAAAACGGATGCGAGGGTCAATGATTTGCACGTTTCAAAATACATATATTTCAAAAGACATGTACTCTTGTATTCATGTTGGTTTCATATGGTTTTGAACACCATTTTCAAGAAAGGTTTCAATTTAATTACTAGAAATGGTGTAACCAAGTAAAACAAACACATTTCTCAAACCGTAAATACATAAAAAAAAAATGTCAAGGTGCTTTTTAGTATTGTTTTACAAATAGGTTTTTGGCAGTTACACCACATATTTTACAACCTGAACTTAGTCTACTAACCTTGTCATAAAAAGGTTATTCTAAGAGACTTATTGAGCTTTACACACAAGCTGTGTACCAATTCAAAGGCTGCATCCTTCGAAAGCTGTATTTGAAGGCCGAATGAGTCACAATTCGAAGATTCCTTCAAATTACTGCCTACAAATACATCCTTTTTCCTTAGGCTGCGAAGGATAGAACAAGTGGATCCTTTGCAAATAGTCAATCCCAAGAACCATTGCATGCCGGTGATGACTGGATTTTTATTTTGGAGAAAATACAGGATTACCCTTTTAATTGCAAGTATTTGGTTTCAAATTACTTGAATATCTAACGAAATAAAAAATAATAAACCACTTTAAAGCGGTTCAAATATTGGCTTATTTTAACAACGCTCGGTTCAACCTTAGCAGACTTTTTACGTCTGTGTCCACAGCCTCTGAATTGGGATCACACAGCTTGTGATGGTCAGTAGGGGTCCATGCATGTGATATCATTTCTAGTTTTGATCACATGACTTGGTCTTCTTATTAGTGCTGTTGAATCGATTAATTGCATTTAATATAAAAGTTTATGTATATATATATGTAAGTGTATGTATTAGCGCTGTCAGTTAAATGCATTATTAACGGCGTTAACGCAAACCCATTTTAACACGATTCATTTTTTATGGCGAGAATAACTCTTTTTGGCCTAGCAAACTTTGTAGTTTAACTCTTGCCGCTGTGATTACCAGTGCACCCAGTAGAAACTTTTTGGCATCCAAAAACTTTTGAAAACTGGTGTAGTGCCACGCATTCTGCGTCCTGCCTGAAACCACCAGATCTAGCTAGACCGGAAACACACATATTGCGAGCTGGCCAAATAGTAGGTTAACGTTACGTTTTAAGTGGATGACAAGCGCGAGACACCGTATTGTCACTGTTGTTTTCAATAAAAAACATTTGCACAAAGCAAACTGATGCACTTTTTCATGTTGATAAGAGCATTAAAATTTGAATAAAATAAATAAATAATGCGACAAAAAGACATTTAGAATAGATAAAAATGTGTGATTAATTGTGATTAATTGTGAGTTAACTATGCCATTAATTGAGATTAATCGTGATAAAATATTTTAATTGTTTGACAGCACTAGTTTATATATATATATATATATATATATATATATATATATATATATATATATATATATATATATATAAATATAAACAAACCTAACGTTATGTTGGATGCAATTAATTGCAATTACTCGATTTGACAGCATAAGAGGTATAGAGTTTTAAATGTTTTACATTTTCATAAGAAATCATAATAATAGATTCTACCAAACTAATTGTGGATTTCTTTTCAGAGAACATCATTTTTTAAAGGTAGAGTCCAAGTTTTCCACAAATTCCATGTTTTCCATTTAAATTGTTCTGGATTCCATTTAATGGTTGAATTTAATTAGTAATAATCAAATAGGATGACTAATCAATTAAATGCATACAATTTTAACAATTTATTAAAAAAGTGATAATAATAATGATAATAAAAAATGTTTTTCCCCTAAAAAATCTCTCACATCTTTTTTTTAAATGTTTCTGTTAAATGTTTTAAATACAACACAAATGTATTGTCAAAAACAGTAATCAAATGAATTCATAAAGCTTTAACAATTTAAATGCGACCATTCATTCGCAGACTGAAGCCCTCTAACAACAGTAAGTCAACCGTTCATCAAAGTTAAGTTATACATGAATTTTGAACACTACCCTTTTTTTCTTAGGACAACTGAACTTTTCGATCCACTTCAGATGTTGACAACTGTATATGAGATGAGGGTCTCACCTGTGCGAATGTAGGGCTGGCTGCGGGCGAGGCTTGATCTTTGACTGTGCTGTTGGACTGAGAGGAAGACCTGGTGACCAGACCAGGACTGAACACATCATCCGTAGTGCTGCTTACAGAAGGAAGCGTGCTCTGGGCCCTTCCCACCCTTCCTGCGATGAGGACACGGGGGCCGGAGGCGTTGGGGTCACGCTGATCGCCACAGGGGTCACGCTGATGGGAACGGGTGGAGGAGGAACATGAGGTTTGGGGGCTCTCTGTTTAACCGACCGCGGGGCGGGCGCTTCCTCCGACTCCTTCGGCCCAGACTCGGGCCTCAGGTATGAGGGTAAAGGCTTCTCGCCTTTCTCCAGAGACTTGATCTGGCTGGGCGTCAGAGACTGAAACTCAGCCTTCTCGCCTTCTAGCCTGGAGCGCTCAGCGCTGATCTTCCAGAAGGAGGACTCGTCGTTGCTGGGCAGTTTGCCACTCTGAGAGGTCTTGGGTTTGGATTCGCTCACGGAGGAGGTAACGGCGGGTTCTGTTGTGCCGGTGATCACACTGAAGTCCATCTGACTCTGTTCAGGAAGAGAAGGGCTGAATCACATTTGTTTGCACTTTGCTAGCAAATTGAGAATGTATTTTTAGCAGAGGTGGCCTACTTGCCTTGGTCTCCCAAGAGAAGGGAGCCGAGTGCTCATCTTGCCAAGTTAAATCCTTGAAACAGAGGAGACAGAGATTTTAACATGCTGTAAGACGCAACATCACTTGTTTGATGTCATTTTTGCTTCTGTTCTGAATAGGGATAAAAATATGTAGTACACTGAAAAAAAGATGCAAATCTAACCCAAAATCTAATACATAATTGACAAATTCGTTATAGTTGATGGAGTAGAAAGTTTACTAAATTTACGTAAATAGTGAATTTACTTTAATGTATATAATTGGTAGACTTGTTTAGTAAACATTTTAATATAGAGAATTTTAAGAGATGTTTAGTGAACATTTATAGAAATGTGACATTTATTTAGTTGGCACTAAAATATTTGTCTTAGATTAGTTTAGAAGCCAGTTTAACTGCATCACTCAACCCATAACATAATTTATAAATGTGGCATAGATTGGTTTAATAAATTGTTGATAGAAACTTAATAAAAAGTAATATTTTTAGAAGTTTAATGAATTTATCAATATTTGTTACAGACTTATTTAGTAAATAAAAAAAATTACATTTAGGCTATATATATATATACACTACCGGTCAAAAGTTTAAGATCAGTAAGATTTTTTATGTTTTTAAAAGAAGTGTCTTTCTGCTCACCAAGGCTGCAATTTTTTGATTAAAAAATACACAAAAAACACAGTAATATTGTGAAATATTATGACAATTTAAAATTACTTTTTTATGTTAATATGTTAAAAGGTAATTTATTCCTCTGAAAAAAAGCTGAATTTTCAGCATCATTAATTCAGTCTTCAGTGTCACATGATCCTTCACAAATCACTCTAATATGATGATTTTATGCTCCAAAAACATGTATGATTATTATCCATGTTGAAAACAGTTTTTTACATTTTTATTTCAGGATTCTTTAATGAATAGAAAGTTCAAAGAACAGCTTTTATTTAATTAAAATCTTTTCTAACATTATAAATGTCTTTACTGTAACTTTTGATCAATGTAACTCATCCTTGATGAATAGAAGTATTGATTTCGTATTTATTTCCCCCAAAAATAAAATACAAATTCTTACTGACCCCAAACTTTTTAAAGGGTAGTGTTTAATGTAACAAAAGCTTTCCATTTCAGATAAAAGCTGTTCTTTTGAACTTTCTATTCATCAAAAAATCCTGAAATAAAAATGTAAAAAACTGTTTTCAACATGGATAATAATCATACATGTTTTTGGAGCATAAAATCATCATATTAGAGTGATTTGTGAAGGATCATGTGACACTGAAGACTGGAGTAATGATGCTGAAAATTCAGCTTTTTTTTCAGAGGAATAAATTACATTTTAATATATATTAACATAAAAAAGTCATTTTAAATTATCATAATATTTGTCATAAAATGTCATAATGTTTTTTGTGGTATTTTTCTATCAAAAAATTGCAGCCTTGGTGAGCAGAAGAGACTTCTTTTAAAAACATAAAAAATCATACCGACCTTAAACTTTTAGACCGATAGTGTATATATATAAATATTTTTTAATGTCAGATATATGTTTAGTAATTAAATTATTTAAAATATCGCAAATTTCAGTGAATTAATCCATTTACTTGGCAGATATGTGTCAAAAATCTACACACTAAACCTAATGTAAAGCTATTTGACACGTGATCTGCTAAGTCACAGATTAATTCACTGACATTTGTGAGATTTTAAATAATTTAAGTTATTAAAATATTTGTTTAATAAACTTAACCCTGAAATTCCAGAGGGTTTTGTTTAGTAAACTTACAAGTTTAGTAAACAATTTACCTTAAATGGAGCTTTTGATTTAAATTGACAAAGAATATATTGTTTACAATTGTAAGTAGCTGGTTTAAAATATATATTTTTACTAGTTAATCTAATTTAGACCTAACTTTTCTAGATTTTTAGATCAGATAAGGTCTTGTGAGCAGCCTTGTTTAGTAAAGATAAAGAAAATCAATTATTGTCATGAATAATACAAGTTAACGTTAAGTAAGTAAAAACATGAATTAACAGCGGGTAACGTTAACCTGTTTGGAAGGTTTGTTTTTAATAAAATGTAATTGTTAGGGATTGACAAGACGTTAATGGCTGGAATAAATCAAATAAAGCAAGTCAACACTAGACCGTCAATATAAGCGCTCTAACGTAACACGTCAATACAAAATAAAAGCACCTCTTCTCCAAAGTGTACGATCTTCTGCCCGGTCTGGATGAGGAGTTTCGGGTAGCAGATCACCTCGTATCGGTCCACCCGGTGCATGGCGTACCGAGCCCGGATCCGAGGGTCCATCATCCCGTTGTCTATCGCCGTGTCCTGTTCGACCGGGCTCATCTGATCCCAATCTGAACCGAACTTGTCCTTTATCTTCTCCCTCTCCTCCATAATCTTACGGGCCATTGAGTTGATGGAGAGAAATACTGTATCTTTTTGGCCTCCGTGACGTGCGGAAGATCCGCCACAGCTCCTGCCATCGCCGCGGCCGCCATTTCCTCAACAGCTGGACTAACGACGCTGACGTACACAAAAGACTTTTATTTTAGTTTATACCCAAATAACTATTTTCTTACATCAAAATGTAACTTTAATATGTTACATTTCAATTTAACTTAACTTTTTGGACACATGCAAGCAAAAACAAATAAAACATGATCTTTTCAGTCAGATATTCATTAGATATTAAACTCACCACCAGTAGTAACCTGATTAAACATTGCTTAATTAAATATTACAGTCTAAGTTATACATTTGCATAAAATAAAAAACCTGATATTTCCAGATTGTGCATAACTGTGAGAGAGCCCTGTAAATAAATAAACACGTATATATGTTACTACATAAAAACGACATTTAGCATAATGTTGTATTGTTTTACTATTTAATTAAAGTAGCCTATTTTTTGTCATTATTTATACATTTTATTATTTAAATTTACTTTATATTCCTTCTAACAACATAAAAAATAAAAGACTTGTATTAAGTCTTGCGCATGCGCGACGCGTGCAGAAGAAGGTCTCAGAGTATGGCTTCAGAAGCGGCGACCTCTAACAGGCACAACTGATGATACCCATCCAAAAGAAAACGAAGTGTGGAAAGAAGGATGGTTATTTAAGAAAACGCATTACACCGGGCGCTGGAAATTGATGTGGTTTAATGTCAGAGAAGGTGGGCAGCTTATCTATGGTTGTAATGAAAAGGTAAGAGTGAATGATTTTGCTCATCATCATCATCGTCATTGAGACTCGCAGTCCTGCCAGGGCTCTTAAGAAACTTAACAGTGATCAACTTATCAGCATTAATTAAGCACACCTTCCAGAGTGGTGTGGATGTGGTCTAGTTCAGATTCTGTTTTAGCAGGTTAAATAATTTATCTGTAAATTCCACGGATTGAGTTTCTTCTCGCCACGTTGTTGTTAAGTTACCATGGCAACGGCTGCTAATGGAGACGCTCTTCGTTATGTAAAAATAAAGTTAAAAAAAAATTATTTTGTCAAATCAACTGAGATAGTTTGTCGTTCAGACAACATCATATTTTGAGTTTCTGTTGATTAAACCAATCTCCTTCATTGTATTAACTAATTTTTTTTTAATTTGAATAAACTTACAATTTTGAGGCAGGTTACTTACTTCTTTAAGTTAAACCAACAATCATTTTTTACTGTGTGTGAAGGCCCGTCTCCACAGATAAAGAACGATATGCACGAGCTCTTTAAATTGATAATTCAGGCAAAAATGAAAAAGGCTGTTATATCACTTTCGGAAATCGTGAAATGAAGACATTTTCCTGAAATCTGAGGGTTTTTGTCCCTTGCAACTTCCACTTTGACACTTCAAAAAGTGCATAAAGAGAGTGTAAAACGAATCCATATGAATTGAGCGGTTTAGTGACGTTGCAACGTTACAAGTTTTCTGATGAGACATGATCGCTTTATATGATGATGATATATAAAGCCCAAATTAAATTGGTTTCTTCAGAGGAAATGCTATACTAAACCACTCTATTCGGATAATTTTACCGAGCTCTTTATGAACTTTTTTGAATCGTCAAAGTGGCAACATTAGTTTTCATAAAAGCTCTCAGATTTCATTATTAAAGGGATAGTTCGCTTTGAAATTAATTTTTGGTATGTTTTATCTTACCTCAAGGGCATCCAAGACGTAGGTGTCTTTGTTTCCACAGTATTTTCAATTTTTATATTTTTAGTGACTCGTAAATGTAAGTACACATTGATGGCCTAAGACACGAAACGAGCGGTTTGTGTGAGAAAGCGAACAGTATTTATGAAGCGCCCGGACGTCACTTGGACGTGGCTATGGTTACAAGAGGTAAAAGCGATATAAATACTGTTCGTTTTCTCACACAAACTGCTCGTTTCATGTCTTAGGCCATCAATGTGTACTTACATTTACATCATGTTTAGTTTGAACTTCTCTGTGCATGCTCTTTGAGGTGGTGACTATAGACCTCCATTATATGACTGACAGACAGAGAACGGTTCGACTAAAAGAAAAATCAAAATTAAAAATACTGTGGAAACAAAGACACCTACATCTTGGATGCCCTTAAGGTAAGCTAAAACATATCAAAAATTAATTTCAAAGTAAACTATCCCTTTAAGATCTTTATTTGTGTTTCAGAGATGAACAAAAGTTTTACGACTTGAGGGTGATTAATTTAATGACATATGCTGTGTCTGAAATCTCCACTCAAAGCACTACTCCCTAACCCCTATGTTGGGGTTAGAGGGCAGAGCACTATATAGTGAGCTCACCAGCATAACAGAAGCCACTTCTGGACACTACTCGTTATCGTCTTGCGACGCAGTTTGATTGCATCATCTGTCAGCTGGTGCGGAGCCGGCTCTGGGCTAAATAGTATTTTTAAAAATTAATACATTACATTATATTGAGCTTTTTCTCTCCAAAATTAAAAACTAAAAGTGATTTTATGGACGTTTTTGTTATAATGCGCTACTCCACACATGATTATAACTTATTTTTCCGATCAGCGCAATGCATGATAGGTATGTAGGGCTGTAGGTTAGTGACCATCGGTTGTTCACTACTTTTCAAAATGCATTCTGGGGTACATTGAGTGGACTATATAGGGTATAATAATCATCACTATACATTCGAGACAGCACTACAAAGTGGCGAGCTCACTGTATAGTCCACTATATAGTGAGTAATGGGGATTTCGG
>JAQIUQ010000261.1:80000-245000 GCA_030378365.1 Hybognathus amarus | reverse complement strand
TAATTAAATTGACTGGATGAAAAACAGACATATCAGTCTGTTTATTTCTATTAATCATAGGGTTCAGGTATCAGTTTGAATTTGAACGATTCTGATTCCGATTCCTTGTTTCGATTCCGGTTCCTGACGATTCTCGAATTCCGATTCTTTTAAGAGGCAGGGTCAAAAAAGTTTGGCTAACCTTGCTAACCAACGGTCTTTCTGAAGGAAATATTCCTTTTGTCACAAATTTTGCATTTTGCCGAGATTTTCTTTTATTTTAGAAAAGCGAAGCCACACTTTGGACCGCCGACATAAGCTACTCATGTTCGACTCGCGCGGTTATGCCACGCTTCCGGTAGACGCTTCTTCGCTGGTGTTGTTCAGACGTTTTCTCCTTCCGGTTGGCGGACTGTGAATATCGAAACTCAGAATCGAAACGATTTTAACGATTCCGGGAAAAACAAAGTTAGTCCCGGTTCCAATCGATACTACGATACCCAACCCTAATTAATCAACACTGGCTGATAATAGAGTGCATACGCCCGTACCCCTTTTCCTTCAATTTTCCCATAGAGATTATAAAAAAGGTCTTTGTTAAAGCGTCATAAGCTACAAACCAAGCCAACTTTGATTTGAAGCGAAACAGTTTTTGAAAATCGTCCGAAAATAGGCTACATATGTATACAGGACTGTGTACTTGACAGTTTTAGTGACGGGAAAAACTACAATCCCATGAAGCATTGCGACAGACGACGGAGAAACAAAAAACTACTCATTTAGAAATGTTGATTATATTTTGAAAAGAATTATATTTGAAAAGAAATTAAGGTTTTTGATGAAAACATTGCAGGATTTTTCTCCATATAATGGACTTCATTGGGAACCAAATGGTTCAAGGTCCAAATGACAGTTTCAATGCAGCTTCAAAGGGCTTTAAAACAATTTCAGACGAATGAATAAGGGTCTTATCAAGCGAAACGTTCGCTCATTTAAAAAAAAAAACAAAGTTTAAGTTTTATAAGCTCAAATGCTCACCTTGCTCTGTTCATTGTGACTCTCCTGTTTGAACTCATTCATCAAAATGAACGAATCTTTTTCTGAGTCAATTCGTTAATTTCGTTCTTTGAATGAACCAAATGATTTGATAAAAGATTTGTTCATTTTGATGAACGAGTTCAAACAAGAGAGTCACGAACGTGCATCACAGAACAGAGCAAGGCGAGCATTTGAGCTTATAAAACTTAAACTTTGTTATTTATTTATGTATTTATTAAATGAGCGATCGTTTCACTTGATAAGACCCTTATTCATCGATCATGGAATCATTTAAAGCCCTTTGAACAGTTTGCACTGAAAGTGTCTTTTGAACCTAGAACCGTTTGGTTCCCAATGAAGTCCATTATATGGAGAAAAATCCTGGAATGTTTTCATCAAAAACCTTAATTTCTTTCGACTGAAGAAAGAAAGACATGGACATCTTGGATGAAATGGGGTGAGTAAATTATCAGCAAAAGTTTTTTTAAAAAGTGAACTACTCTTTTAAGTATTTGGTGACCGACTCGTTTAACAGTGCTTCATGGGAGTGGGCGGAGCTAAAATGTGTGCTTTTTTGACTCTCTGATTGGTGTAATTTTCTGTATGGCATCATGGGTAATGTACGTTTCCACTTAGGAATTACACTGTTTATTGTAAAACTAATGTGGGTTATACAAATTATACCATGGATTAACAGACTTGTATACAGTAAATCTGTCTTTTAAGGGTTTATAAGTTATCGTTCAAAAAAGTTTTTTTTTCAGGATTCTTTGATGAATAAGTGCAAAAATATATATATAAACACTATATAGTTCATATATTTGGTTCCCAGCCAGTCCAGCAAACGTCCCAGATCCAGGACTCAGACATGCGGCCTTGTGTTTACGTTTGAATCCTGCAGTTACTGATAAAAACTAGCAGCATTGCTAACCGTTACTGACTGTTTACATGCCCTCATGAGGTCTCGCTTACACCCACTCTCACACACCAGCTCCCAGTGGGCAGGTTTACCTGAACCCTGGTATGTATTTTATTAGCCATAAAAATTGTTTGCTTTTGAAGTAATCTGCAGGAAATTAGTGGATAATTAGCCAAACATGACTGCAGTTTCAATGACATTTGGACTTAGCAATACATAATATGATGGCGTGCTCCCTCTGCCTCGGTTAAATGCAAGTGCTGCTTTCACACTGTAACACTCATTGCACATGTATAACCCATATGCCACTCACATGAATCAGCTGGAGAAAACATTCGGCTGAAATATGCCACATTGCCTGAAGCTGTTGATGTAATGATCTGCTGTAGGCGGGAATCGTGCAGGAACACGCTCGCATATTTCACCAGACTGACATACTTCACTCAATACAGAGGACGAGTTTTCCCTTTCAGTGATTCAATCTCCTCTGTACATCCTGGCCACACCTTCCTTACATCATCACGTTAACACAGACTCGTCGCTGTGATGTTGGTTCAGTTAGGACTCGTTCATGAATTGTTGACACACATGAGTGAGTTGCGTGACTGCGGTTGGGCTGTTTGTGTATCAGGTGGAGACGGCAGTTTCGTCTTTGCAAGCAACATTGACTCTGACTCATACACATGCAGACACAAACACACTTTAGCTCCGCCCCCACTCCAGTAAAGAGACAGGTGACCGTCCTGGCAGACAAACCCCAAGTCTATCTGTCTATCTATCTTTTTGTCTCTATATATTGGCCGGCCGGCCTGTCTCTGTTCTGTCAATCTATCTATCTGCCTGTCTATCTATCTGTCTTTCTCTATCTATTGTTCTGTGTCTGTCAGTCTGTCTGTCTCATATTTGGTCTGTCTGTGTTCTATCTGTCTGTCTGTCTCTATTGTTTATTGTATATCTGTCTGTCTGTCTTTCTGTCTCTATTGGTATATCTGTTTATCTGTCTATCTCTCTCATTTTTCTGTCTGTCTATCGGTCGTACAGTATGTCTATCTTTCTGTCTCTATATATTGGCCTGTCTGTCTGTTTGTCTGTCTCTATTGTTTATTGTATATCTGTCTGTCTGTCTGTCTGTCTGTCTCTATCTATTGGTCTTTCTGTCTCTATCGGTCTTCTGTCTGTCTCTATATATTGGTATATCTGTCTGTGTATCTGTCTGTTTCTGTCTCTATATATTTTTCTGTGTCTTTCTGTCTGCCTGTCTGTCTTTATATATTGCTCTGTTTCCTTTATCTATTTGTCTGTCTGTCTGTCTGCCTGTCTATCTTTCTGTCTGTCTCTGTCTATTGTTCTGTGAATGTCTGTCTATCTGTCTGTCTGTCTCTATATATTGGTATATCTGTCTGTGTATCTGTCTGTCTGTCTTGCTATTGTATACTGTATATCTTTCTGTCTGTCTCTATCTGGTATATCTGTCTATCTGTCTGTCTCTATCTATTTTTCTGTGTATGTCTGTCTGACAGTTCTGTCTGTTTATCTATTGGTGTGTCTGTCTGTCTGTCTGTCTGTCAGTCTTGATCTGATTGGTCTTGTCTGTCTATCTGTCTTTCTTTCCGTTGTGTCTCTATATATTGGTATATCTGTCTGTGTATCTGTCCTGTCTGTCTGTCTGTCTGTCGTCTGATTGGTATATCTGTCTATATATCTGTATGTCTGTCTCTATCTATTTTTCTGTGTATGTCTGTTCTGACAGTCTGTCTGTCTGTCTGTCTGTCTGTCTGTCTGTATCTATTGGTCTGTCTGTCTGTTTGTCTATTTGTCTTTCTTTCTGTCTGTCTCTTTATATTGGTATATCTGTCTGTGTATCTGTCTGTCTGTCTCTATTGGTATATCTGTCTATCTATCTGTCTGTCTCTCTCTATTTTTCTGTGTCTGTCTATCTGTCTGTCTGTCTGTCTGTCTGTCTGTCTGTCTCTATCTATTGGTCAGTCTTTCTGTCTGCCTGTCTGTCTTTATATTGGTCTGTTAGTCTGTCTGTCTGTCTTTATTGTTCTGTCTATCTATCTGTCTGTCTGTCTCTATATATTGTACTGTATATCTATCTGTCTGTCTGTCTGTTGTTGTCTGTCTGTCTGTGTCTATCTATTGGTCAGTCTTTCTGTCTGCCTGTCTGTCTTTATATTGGTCTGTTAGTCTGTCTGTCTGTCTGTCTTTATTGTTCTGTCTATCTGTCTGTTCTTGTCTGTATGTCTTTCTGTCTGTCTCTTTATATTGGTATATCTGTCTGTCTGTCTGTCTTTCTGTCTCTATTGGTATATCTGTCTGTCTTTCTGTCTGTCTCTATCTATTTTTCTGTGTCTGTCTATCTGTCTTTCTGTCTGTCTGTCTGCCAGCTCGTCTCTATTTATTGGTCTGTCTGTCTTTACATGTCTGTCTGTCCGGCTGTCTGTACCTTTCCATCTGTCCGTCCCAGTTCATTCCAAGTTCATATAGCTTATTTAATTCCTGTGGCACATGTAACTGTTGAGAAATGCCTCTTTCTTACTTGGCAGCTGCTTATAGCAGGTGATGACTTACTTAAGATGACTCATTAGCAAGCTGATGTACTTTCACTGATGTGCTCTGCTCTCATAACCTGACTCTGCTTTACACTTCGGTATGGATTAGCACCACGTATCTTAATTGGATTTTAATGGGGCCATGTCCTACACTTCATATTTCCCCCGAAATATCCTATAGTCAAGGTGTCTTGCATCATATCTTTAGATTGTGTTACTGCACCTTTAAGACTTATGTGTGTAAATTATTTCTGATACATGTCGCAAGTAAAATAAATCCTGTTTTTTATTAATTGACCACTACAAAACAAGAGTGTCTCTATTCAACAGTATTATTCATGTCTCAATGAGCTCAAACTCTCTCAAACAGGAAGCTGTTATGTCACTGCTGGGATTATCCCAGAATACACTGACAACCGACTATGTGGAAGCTTTGTTGAGTTCTGGAGGGTCTGGATGGAGGAAATTTTCTTTTCCCTCCCTTACTATCTGCCCCACCCCCCAATACTGCCTTTGTTACAAGTCCCTCATCTCCTCTTGATGAAGAAGACTGATGTCATGTCACCATTGAAAGGGACACCAAAATGCACCAAATGTTTCTTTCATCCACTCTTGCTTTCCAAGCGCACACTTGTTTTTAGTGGGTGAGGAGGGGCGGAGCAAACATTCCCTCGATTGACCCCCCAGGCTGAGGAATGTGTGCCAAACTTCACTTATTCACAGCTCAGACAACTGAGCACGTGTCCACAGTGATGAGCTGACTGTAGAGAAGGCTGGCTAAACAGTGGATACACTAGTAAATGACAATGCCGGCCAAGCTGAATAGACTGTTTTGATAGTGAAAAGCTTTGCTAAAAAACAGGATTGACTTTTGTCAAAAAAAAACAAAAACTTGAAGTTAAACAATGATGGCTCTACATCTTTACAACTTATATGTGAAGGCAGTTGTAACTTTGCAAGACAGAGTGAGCCATGCAATAATTCGGTCGATTCTGCCTAGAAACAAATATTTCTGGTCAAATATTTGCATAGTCAATAATTATATAGAAATTATATAACTAAATCTGAACATTTGTTTAGGTTATAGGCTAAGCTATGAGGCTAAACAACTAGCTGTGTGGTAAGTTAGCACACTTAGCGATTAGCCTATCAATTGTAACTTAGAAAAAAACAAAGAATGAGAGTTGTTTGCAACCCTTGTGAAAAAGAAGTGCACTTTGAGAAAACCGCGCTAGAATGTTAGCTGGGTTGGGAGAGATTACTGCATGATTTTTCTGAAATCATCTGCAAAGCTAGGTTTGCGCTTTGCTTTCAGCAACAAGAAAAAGTGATGTGAATAACAACACTGTGGTTTAACGTCACATACATTTGAAGGTAAATCTATCTACCCACTGAGAATTGAGCCACATATAAGTATACAACAAGGCCATGCACTTCCTTTGTGCTAGTATTAGCATTACTTAGCTGGAATTAGCATACTTACATGTGTGTTTCTGGACTGGAGGGAAAAATGCATCTGGAGTATTGTAATACTGTTTCTTTGTTGTGCTTCCTAATACAGATACAGCTTGGATTTTAAACAGAGAGGCATTTGAATGGTTATTTAATGGAAGGTTAAAGTGTTAGATAAAACTGGCTACTTAGCAGTAACTGGAAGTACTAGCGGGAAAATCGCCATTTTTTTAAGTGGTTGTGATACAACTGAATTCATTCTCTTTTGAAATTAAGATATTTGTGGATCCACTTGACCAGGAAGGAGGCAGGACAGTCTGTGAAGTCCTCAGTGTGATGCATGATTTGTTTTAGGTGAAAATATTTTGTTTGCATATTTCCCTTTATACACTTCTTCTAAAGGGCAAAAATGGACTGACGTATGATTCCTGCAGGCCTCAATATGGAGTGGAAGAGTAACGCTCGGGACCGTTTCGGGATCTTGGAAGAGTTTCAGTCGCACACGGAGAACAATAAACATTCTTCAGGTTTCCAAAGGCTCAGTAGGATAGCTTTAGAAATACACACTGCTACTGCCTTTTGTACACAAGCTGACTTTCTCAGCGCCCGTCTCTCATGGGAAGCAGGCCAGCTCTGTTAATGAGAGACTCCACCGGGACAGGGGACGGGGAGGGAAACGCAGGTCTTGGAGGAGAGAGAGACACTCTACTCTCTCATTTGTAACTGAAACACAAGTGTCTCGGCTCTCTGATACAGAGCTTTTGAACTTGTTAGTCATTTGGCTGTAAGAGAGGTCAGTGGATACGATCAGAGAGCTTTGCAGTGTCTGTTTCCCAAAGTCTCTTTAAGGCAAGTCATGCCACTCGCGGCCATTTATGAAACGCCTCTCAGGCTGCTATTTCATTAATGTGCAGATCCAATCTCTTTAAATGGCCAAACATTTAGTGCTAGGCGGTTTGACCAAAAATTGATATCACGTTTTTTTTTAGTTTTTTTTTTTTCGAATTAAACCGTTTTTCGGTTTATGACAGGTTTTTTTCCAATGCATAATCAAGTGTTCAAAGCATTTTTCTGGTTGAGAGGAATTACTGCAATAAATTGACTTAGGGTGGTCTATTTTAGGCCGTGTGTCCACCAAAGCGTTTTTCCACACGCATGGCTTATGTTTTCAATTGTTTTCAATGGGAGCGCCGCTTTTTAAACGTCATGAGCGTACCGAGTCGCTGAGCGCTTTTTTACGCTGAAGCGCCGAGCGCCCGGCGTTTTTACTGGTCGCTGGGAGTTGAAATATGTTCAACTTTGGATAAAACGCAGCGCTTATCACTGTCACTTTTCAAAGTGGAGGAGGGGCGGGACTAATACCACACCGACCAACTGTCACAACATTCAAACTGCTGCGGATATTCTGTATCATAGCAACGAAGCGTCTCAACTGAAAAAACGCTGCGCTGCCAAAACGCTCTCAAGCGCCTAAAGCACGGCGTCTTCAGTAGAGCGTCTAGCGTTTTCAGCTGGCTAAAAACGCTTTGGTGGACACACGGCCTTATTGTCATTAGTTAATATTGTAGAATATAATATCGCCCAGTATAACCTAAAATTGTTATTTCTTAACATTCTCATAACATTCTTATAACCAAGCAAGAACGTTAATACAACCTAATACAAAAATACAAAAAATGGACGTTTTGAATGTTCCTAGAACATTCAGAAATTACGTTTTTATAAGTTAATGGGAACATTATAAAACTTTCTTATAACCTAAAATTGTTATCTGGGGAGGAGGAGAGATTCGCGATTGTACTGAACACGTTTTAAGTGCAGGATTTTCTGAGCGAGCCCAGAGAAAATAGACCTATTCTTACAAGAGCAGCGTGTATCTGAGAGCACACGCGATATTCCACACGCGAGCAGAGATTCGCGCTCGAGCATTATATTAAATTCCTTTCACGCTGACAATCATGCGCTCTCGACGCCATAGTTCTGCAGCATCCACCTTCCCTGTAACGTAACACCAGAGCACTACTGTTTGATTTACCCTCACCTCACTGTCGCTGCTTAGAAGTGCAACATTGTAAAGGATCCATCTGAAACAGTGTCGGTGGGCGTAACGTTCGTTTCGAACGCTGTGTAATTAAATACATCGGTATGGCGGTATATTAAAAATGAACATCGTAACAAAAATATTCACCAGTTTTCGAGTATGAACCGGTATACTTTTCAGCACCAATAACATTACATTCTCTCAAGCTGTTCATCAAGCTTACTAATATAATGCTAAATAAATTTCTTATGCTAAACAACATTAAAAAAGTTTATTTTTCAGCAGCTAGTGCTCATGCGCAGTCCTAAGCGTCCTAAGGGTACTTTTGATATGAAAGATAGTCTCAACTTTCAAATTTGGTCCTTTTTTAAAGAAATGTATACCATTTTGTGGCTTTTTTTATGTGTCGTAACAGATCGCTGTAGCGCTTTAGCGAACTGATGGCATCAAATTAACATGAATGAACATCAGAAGGAATGTTGTTTCAACTGCAGAAAGACGTCAGTACACACTGTTTTTCAAATCCACTTATCTTGACTGCTTAGTCGGACAAAATGGCGAATTCGGTGGATGTCAGAATTGGTCATATCGCCTGTCAATCAAACTCGCTGTGAAGGGTGAATTGGCTCTTTTATCTAGAAGGCGGGACTTATGGTGCATTCTATTATACCCAGCGAACCGACTCGGACCTCGGATTTGACGTCACGTCCACACTTCAAGCGTTCTATTATGTTTTGCTTGTCCGAGTCGGAGAAAGCTGTTGTAATGGAAGCACTGGCCGAGTACCAGGCACTTACATTAAAATAAAAATATTATGACTACACCTTATCAAAACGCAGCCATTTTCATGTTAATTTTCTGTTAGCAACGCTAGCAACGTTAGTAATTGCACTCACAACAACCGATTCCCATACTTACAGGGGACGCAGTAATACGAGTGATTATAATCGTCATTTAAAATACCAAAGCGGTTCAAAAACAATGAAAATTAAAGCTGCAAGCAGCATTTATCGGTGTTCAAGCAGTTCAGACCTTTAAGCCCTTTAAGCACAAAAGCATCAAAAGGTATTCAGTTTTATTCAACATACATTTGATAAGCTGATAAGTTACACTTTTGCCGAATCATGTAGGAAGGACACAAACAAATATCTTTCCGATTGACAAATGCCTTGAATGCAGTTTTCTGTTTGTCTATTAAAATGAATGTGCTATCGATTTATTTCACAACAGACGCGACAGCGGAATCTATACATCTCAATTCTCCAGCTGCAGTCATCTTTGAGGGAAACCAGTTAAGCGCTCTTTAGATAACGTAATGATTATGTCCTTGTAGATCATCTGTCCATCATCGTATAAAGCCCGCCCTGGCAATTTGATTGGCCCGAATATCTTTTGCCTGATTCGAGTTCAGACCAAACTTCCCGACAAAAAATGCATAACAAATAACATTTTTTTGCTCCAAATTGAAATCTGAAACATACATCTTGTCCGTCTTGAGCCAGGGATTACAGTGGTGTAAAAAGTCAAACGGTCTAGGAGTTATGAGCAATTTAGTACTTTTGGTTGCTGTAGCGCCACCTATGGGCCAATCGGGCTTATACTCTGATAGGTTCTCCGCAATTCGAGGCCCTACCATCTGACAAAGTTTCAGAGCTCCAGCCCTTATGGTTTGGGCTGCACGATGCGCGTTTTAGGGATTTTTTTTTCTTTCTAGCAAATACAATAGGTTTTCAGCACTTCGTGCTTGAACACCTAACAATTCATTCTTACAAGTCACAGGGCGCAGCCATCTTGAATTCCGAAACGGAATTCTTGCTCGGTGTCCTCAAGGTTGTCCAACGTCCGAGAGGAGAAATCCGAGGAAAGGGGGCGTGTTGCTAGGCAACGTCTGTCGTCCGATTCCGGATCTCCGAGACGGATGAATAATAGAACGCACCATTATTCCACCATATTTTGCATTGCACTTCTCCCAATCTTTGCGTATACAGTCTTTGCTTTTTCCCACCATGCAGCCCGCGTGAAAAACCTCATGCATTAAGTCCAACTTTTTCAAGTTTCCTAACTGCTACAGCATGAGATACTGTGAACATGATTATCTCAGCTAAATATACCCACCAGGGTAAGTGTTTATATCTGAGTCATTTTTCTAAACAAGATTAGAAGTTGTTGTCTTGAGGACTTTTATTTTGGTCAGCTTTCAACAGATACCTTTTGATGGTAGCTTCGCTAAAAGCGACAGTTCACCTGTCATTATTGTCATACTCATCCCAATTGAGATTGATATGACATGCTGTGCAGAAGAGAAGATTGTCAGTGAATAACGGTTTGAAGTCCTCACACTGAAGCTATTGTGGCTTCAAACGACTTGGAATGAATCATGAGAAGATACATTGAATGGGTTATATTCATGACGCTTGTGGTGTTTTCTGGTCCTTTTGGATCGTAATGATCTTTTTTGGGTGAACTATTCTTTTAATGTTAGATATGAAGGCACGCAGACCATGTGATCATATAAACAGTCTTCCACCCAAAGACATATGCTTTCATCTTCTGTTTTCTTCACATTTCTCTTATGAACCGTGAGACTGTCAAAGGACATCCACACAGTCACAGATGTTCATGTCAATCACACTGAACGGCACATGCCTGAATCCCTTTAGGCTTGCCAGATTATTTAACCAAATACCCTGAGAATTAGAGATAACAAAAGCTGAAGTTAGTTTGCTCTCACTTCATTGGTGGACCATTATTGCTGACTCTTTCTCGTATGTGGCAGCTTTTCTCTGCTGGTTCCATTGACACTGTGTCTCTCTTTTTGAGCTCAGAGAATGCAGCTGTTGTCCCTCAGTAGGGGTATTCAGGAGTCGCTAACTCTGCCCTTTGACCCCTCTTTGCCTCCTTTTCTCACTTTCTCTTTGATTTTAAAAGGGGCGTCTACCCCCCACAAAGAGCCACTTTTTATACTGCGGTCCCGCAAACAGAGGACAGAAGGCTGTTTTGAGCTCACCTCCCCTTCAGACAAGAGTTTCAGCTAAAACTGAGAGGGGAAATACCCTTCCAGTGAAATACAGTTCAAATTAGTCAAATAAGAGTGAAACTTAAACATGTCCTGGTCAGAGATTGAAAGAACGGTAACAGGCGCGCGGACTTTGTGTTGTTTTAGTATGCACCCCTAGCCGCCTGGAGTGCATACTACATTAAATTTCACACACTTTTGCGTCACCATTTGCACGCGGATTTCCCACACAAAACACTCGTCTAAACACAGAATAAAAAGTGATAACGAAACGCCACTTTTGCGTTTTCTTTTCAGAATCATTTCCATGTAAACATAGCCTTAATCCAACCCATACCTAAACTTAACGACCTTACTAACAATCAGTAAGCAGTAATTAGGAGTTTATTGTGGCAAAAGTTGTAATTAAGACTATGTTAGTTCATTGAGAAAATTGGACCCTAATCTAAAGTGTGACTAAAAGAAAATGTAGAAAATATGCATAAAATGCATAAAGACTAAGATGTAATGAAGCCTTAGCTGCAAAAAAAGGTGTAGGGTTTTTTTTAAGCAATTTTTCATTCAGATCACTAAAGTCAAAAACAAACAAATGGAAACTGCTTTAGCACTTGATTGTATTTTTTTTGTAATTCTAACAATTTTGAGCAATGATTCTAATATATTTACTTGAAATCAGCATATAACATACACAATGATGAACACTTTACAATATAAATCTTATTTTTTTGCATGACATTATAAAAAAATAATTTTATGTTATTATATAATTTTTATATAATTTTATATTTTATAGTTTTATAAAATTTTATATTATTATATATGTTTTATGTATTAATTAATTATTATTATTTATAATTTTATTCTTTTTATTTTATTTAATATATATATATATATATATATATTTATTATTTTTTATTATTATTAATATAAAATGGAATTTGTTATTATTAGACTTTGAGGTGAAATGTGGTCTTGACTCGGTCTTGACAAGTTTGTGAATATTCACCCATTTATGCCAACCCTTATATTTATAATTTTTCTTCTCATTTCAGCTGTACATGAGATCATATGAAATGGTTAAATTTACATAATTTTCTCTGGGAAATCACTGGCAAAGTTGCCAAGAGACGAGTTTTTCAGCAACATGCTGTGCGTCTGTCAGACACAACTCATGTGCCGATTGTGTGTTTGTGGAAATAACTCCAGCATGGCTGTATTTTCTCACACACATGGAGTTCACTCACATATAAACTATAGGACAGTGTGACCTTGCTTAATTTTTTAACTCCTATATCACAATGATCTGATCTCAGATCAGCTAACTGGCACTTGTACATGAGAAACACTGAGGAACGGTATCAGACTAGTGCAAATGTCTTATATTGACACAACTTCTCAATGTTTGCACAGACACTTGTGGTGTCAAAACACATGCGGATCCACGCTCACTCCCTGAAAGAGTGTCTTTGTGTTCTGTCTTCCTCATTCTCACTTTCTGTCTGTCTCTCAGGGCTGGACGAACAGTCTCCAGCAGTATGTTTCTAACTTCGAGAGAGAGAAGATCAATGGAGAGCAGCTTCTAAAGATTTCGCATCAGGATCTGGAGGAGCTGGCGGTGACCCGTGTCGGACATCAGGAGCTGATTCTGGAGGCTGTGGATCTCCTCTGTGCATTGGTCAGTACTTTATCTGCCCAACCCAACAGCTCACTCCCGTCCAATCAGATGCAGTTTTCCTGCCTCACATCCAATTAGATATCTCAGAAAAATGGTATATAATGATATATAAAGGGCTTGACATTCACTTTTTTGCTCACCATCCACTGTGACTAGTGGTTTTCCAAAGTTACTAGTCTCTCAGCATTTTCACCGGCCACTATTTTCGACATAAGGGGCTTGTCATAGTTCTTAGAACTATTGGCGGAAGTTCCCGTTTTTGGCGTGTTCGCATGAACTAGGGACGATTTTTAGTTCTAGGAACTCTAGAGGAACTAATTGAGCTCCTACTTCAGAGTAAAGTCTAACACAGCACTATAGTAACTATCCGTGATGTTAGTGTACGCTGATTGGCCGAACGCACGCAAAACACCCGCCATTTTTAAAAAGGCAGTGTCAACACTCAGATTATATTTACTCTACGAACTAACTCTGCGAACATGGAAAACAGTGATAGATGGACCTTTCAACCATGAAGAGGAAATCCAACACAACTTTGGACCAAGCGAAACATGATTATGAATTTCTGCTCAGTTCGCGACATTGGACATAAACCACACGGCATACGCTAATATCTTTGTAACAGAAGTGAATCGATCAAAACTAACTTTAACTGGACGGTAACTTTATTCGAGAGCTTCTGTAAAGCCAAAACAATCTCTGTTACTGTAATTTCCTTTTATCACTGTAAAGCTGCTTTGAAACAGTCCATATTGTTAAAGGACACGTTCGGTATTTTACAATTAAAGCCCTGTTTTAAGATAGTTTCTGATGAAATAGAAAGGTTAAGATTGTTTTTTAGGCATATGCTCCTGTCCCGAGAATTTTAAGTTTCTGTGGTAGCACCCCCACACCTCTACAATGGTAGCATACTGTAGGTGCACTGTAACAATCCTTCATAAAACGCATACAACTTTAGTTTACAAAGACCTGAATCTCACCGAGTGGTCTGGGGTGTTCACTGATATGCCCACACAAAAATCGCTGCAAAAGATGCTTTCCAACAGGTGTTTTATCATTCGTTGTAAAACTGTAGACCTATTTTTCCGAACGCCTCACAACTGTACATTCTTCCGTTGGAGAGCTTGAATAATAGACACTCCAGCCCAGTTGGTGGCGATAATGCACCTTTGCCAATTGCAAGCAAACCACTTGTATAGTGTAGCCTGACGATACCGCGAGTGCATAAGACTACAGAAAGAATACAAACAACCCCATTTCCGTTTCCGGTGGTGGAAGTAATACCGCACATCACAGAACATACAATACAAGTCCATGGAGTTATACAAAAACAACGATAAAACCTGTTGGAAAGCATCTTTTGAGGCGATTTTTGTGTGAGCATATCAGTGAACACCTCAGACCACTCGGTGAGATTCACGTCTTTGTAAACTAAAGTTTTATGCGTTTTATGAAGGATTGTTCCTGCGCTCCTATGCTACCATTGTAGAGGTGTAGGGTTGCAACCACAGAAACTGAAAATTCTCGGGACAGCAGCATTTGACTAAATACAATCTTTACCAATCTATTTCATCCGAAACAATCTTAAAACAGGGCTTTAATTGTAAAATACCGAACTTGTCCGCTATGTAAATGAAGGTTACTTGACTTAATACTTTTTCATAGAACTGTTGTACAAAGAGTAGTAGACAGTAGCCTAGATCTAATCATGTATTTGACAGGATTGTTAAACAGATCATAAACTAATCATGGAGAATGTGAGCGCTGAGGGCTATCTTCCTCTATAATACTATTCGATTTACATTCCTTATTTTATTTAATATTCGAATAATATTTGAATATTAAATGCTAAAATGTATCCTATTATTAATATACGACATTACACATGCTTATGTGCACATGCCAATGCCACTATAGCATGTGGTTGTTGTTACACGTTCGGTCCACTAGAGGGACATCTAATACACATTTTATTCGTGCTGAATATGGTTAAAACGTTTCCGATGGTTTTTGGCTGATATCTCTGCGAAAACACCACAAAAAATTCTGAAACTTATATCGTTATTTTCAGTTCAACTAGACGGTTCCAACAAGCTCAATGCGCACCGAATCCGTTGAGATATTTGCGTTTTTTGCTTCACAGGCACTTTGGGAGGCGCTTTTACGTCGTTAAACATTTAGGCTACTATTTTTGACAGTTGTTATGATAATACAACGTGGATTACGCGCACACATGTGTTACGGTTGTTCATCAGACGAAACAAAGGCATTTTCACATTTGCCAAGGCGGCGAAAAGGCAAGATTTAATATAAAAGAAAATTAAAAAAAATATACATAAAAACCAATATCCGAATAGTAACTTCAGCATTCCAATAGTATTGATTTTTTTAATATTCGAATTACATTCCAATTTCGGAATTCGTTCCAACAGGCCTGAGTGAGCGCTGGGTGCTCAGGCTCTGGCGTTCTCAGCGCTGTCAAAATACAAGTCCCCCATGTGTTCAAAATAAAAGTCACAATAACAAGTGCGGCTTACATCACTTAAGTTCCAACTGGCGGTGCGAATGCAATTTCGTACGATTCTGACTTTTTCCCTCAGAATTTAGAAATTAAGCCATATTTTCCCCCAATAATTTTTCTGACAACTGATCTGCTCGCAGATTTCTGAAGTTAAATTCTGAAGTTGCGAGTTTAAAAAAAGTCTGAATTGTGAGACAGAATCATTGACTCATTAGTCAGATTTTCTTTTGTGTGTGAATAATTAAAAGGATCGTCATTTGTTTGTGAGTTGGACTAAAGTGGTTGAGCTGGTTGTCATTGAAGCAAGTATAGTGTTGAAGTGTGCTTTTCCAAGCATAGGAAGTGGCCATAGCCAAGCACATTATTTTCTCTAAAGAGCCTAATTACAGTAAGTCACATGCCTCTAAAACGGCCGTATTTTACTGTTAATCAGGCCACATAAATCTGTTGACAATAAACAACTGTTTGAACACAAGTAGCTTATATCATTCTGACACAAATGGCCTCATCTAACATTCAAGAGGGCTTCTTGCCAGCGTGAGCTGTGTTATAGGTGGAGACTGCCTTGGACAGGAAAGCAGAGATTTCCCAGACATTCCGATCAGCTGTTCGCTCTCGCTTCCTTCCCTAAATTTCCTCTTGACTCCCTGAGTCCCTGCCCCTTTCAGACAGTTTTAATGACCATAAAGTCCACCTTAAAAACACATGGTGGACTAGATGAACATTCTGTGGATGTGTGTGGATGGTTGTAAGTTGTAGGCAGTGCTGATTCTTATCGCAGAACCCGTGCTATAGCTGTCGCTCTGTCCCGACATTGTGCTGGACATGAATAGGGAGGGTCAGTCGGAACAAATAGTGTCCATGTGTCCATTCAGAGACCGCTCTTTCGGGACAGGAGACTGACACAGGACTTCATAATAGGAGACTGCACCATGAAGAGACACTGATTAGCCAGTGAAAATTTTCTGTGCAATACATTCAAATAGTACTTAAATAAGGAAGCTTATATTTAGCACTATCAAATGGGTCTTAAGGGGAAAGTGCACCCAAAAATGATTTACACCCTCATGAAGTGAGGCCTGATTAAATAAAACGTAGCCTATAAACATCCAATTTCGCCTAAAAGTCTTTAACGTTGACAATAATCAATATAGTACCAAACTACTCAGTTTGACTCTCTTTTAGTGCTCCACAGAGGAAAATAAATAAATGTAATAGTCCACTTTAGACATTCTACTGACCATAAGTAACTTTGCAACTACATAACTTATTCTTCTAACCCGAACCCCAATGTCTAACACTAACAATACACTAATAAGAGTTACTGTAGTTGACATGTAGTTGGAAAGTTACTTATAGTTAGTGAAATATCTACAGTAGACAATTGAAAAAGTGTTACCTAATAACTTAAAGCTACAATACCTAACATTTTATGCCGCTGAGGGCGCTACATTCAAAACAACAACAACGGCTTTGCTTGATGACGACGTGGAGGAACGCGGAATGATGGGAACTGTTGTTTTCAACTCCACCGTGGATTAATCAGTCAGACGGAATCGAAAATTAGTTGTCATGGATGAGGTAAAGTTCGAATTTCTATAACTGTTGCGTTTAATGACATGCTTGTTTTTCATTAAACTGAAATAACCGCAAGAAAAGTCAGGTTTAAAAGTAAATTAGTTATCACAGATCTTAGAGGAGTGCCGGACGGTTGAAACACTTTTCAGATAAACGTCGTTTTTTACGATAGAGCCAACAGTTTACATTCCGAGAAGTATTCGCGGTGAATATGACCTTACGATTTTTCACATCATATGCATAGACAACAAGACATTCTAACAATAATACTAATTGTTTTGCATCGTTTACTGACATGAAATTTGAATACAGAACACGGTGTCACTCACCTGTCAAGTAAAACACATGCAAGATCGACGTCTCTTTCTAGTTCGAGTTTTTCACGGAGTTCTCTCCATTTAGGAAATGCCACATCGATGTTGAGCTGGTTTTATTTCTCTTGTCCCAAATTCTTCTTGGGTCGTTTGGTTGACCGTTCGTTGACGTTTGCGTTCATGAGACTTGTCTTTGTCGACAGAACCAGGTGCAATCGCTAAAGAATAATTGTGCTCCAATTCTATAACAAATGCGCGAACAAGCTGACGTTTGTTGCTTGATAGACGCTAACGCACAACTAAAACTTCTGCATTTGTCCAGGACTACACGCAGTATGAACGGAAACTGAGGTAACGCTGATATGACACGATTGACTGCCGACTCCCAGCTCACCCCTGCTCACACGCCCCGTTTCCTTGGTTAAAATCTCATTTTTTTCGTGATTTAAACATTGTTTGAAACATTTGGAATATAAAAGTTATCATCTTAACTAAATATATAACACTGGCCTTGTGATTTTGGGATATTTTAATGCAAAAATCTTAGGTATTCCACCTTTAATAACACTTATAAAACGGATAGTTCTGATCCTTGATTCTGATTGGTTGGAGCCGTTGTAAATTATTCAACAAACACACACCTGTGACCACATTACATTAGTGTTACTGCGCAACTGCCGTTTGTGAGTCTTTATTGTTGCTTGTGTTGCTTGGCAACCTCTTTGGAACTACATTGCTTGGCGGAGGAATACATGTGTTATATCGTATTTTATGAATAAAATAAATATTAAAATTAATCATTTTATGGAGTAACCGTTTTATAAAAGCAATATGCTCCTTGAAGCCATGTTTTACAGTGAATTTAGAACAGCTAAAGGGGTATTTGGCACTCACTTGAAAAATTCACTGTTAAACACGGCTTTGCTGGGATTATTGCTCTATTTTAAAACTAATCTATAACTAACTAATAATCTGATGTGATGCATATTGGTCATGGCATAGTTTTTTTTGTTATTAACTATTTGCATCTATGCCTGATTTTATTTAAACAATTATATATTCAAAATGATTTTTTTTCAAATTGCTTAGAATCAGCATAAATCTGTTCGTTGTGAAAATTATTCAGTTTAAGAGTACAAACAGCTATCTGTGAAACCAGCAGTATTTATTAAGTTAAAATGCATGAGATTGAAGTAAATCAGTTTTATTGATGATAAATATGTAATGATTGTGTATTTAAAAACACATTCTGTTTATTAGTATTATAACAGAACTCTTATCTGTTTCATACCCATTTCATTCATATATGACTTATAAATATGCATCACATTAAGTTGAATCCAAATATATGAAAATTTAATGCAATTTAAATATTCTTTGGGGTTTAGCTTTAGTGCTTTATTTTTATCTGTTTTGACGAAGTATTAACTTAATAATATCATAATCAAAATGCTTACATAAAAAGATGATGAGTGACAAATAATTCGATCAGGAAAACACAACCACCATAAATATAAACGCAAGACATGTTGCTAACAAAAGTTGTTTTGTTGACCTTGCTTAGATTCTTAAGTTTTTGTCTAAAAAGTTTCCAAATGTTGTCCCAACTTACCAAATTGAGTTATCTGAACTGGGGAAATTGGGAGCTTAAATACACAAGGGAAGATAATCAATGGAACAGGGAACAGGTGTGAACTAATCAGGAACCATGACAACTAATGATTGAATGGGATCTCAGGCAAAACCACTAGAAACTAACACGACATCGTTTTCAAGGAAAAAATGTAAAACTTTGTATGCGTTTTGGCCGTCGTTTACACGACAACAACATTTAGAATGTACTTTTCCAGAAGAAAAGTTGCAAAACTCGCAATTCGGTTGCTAGAGTGTGGTGTGATACATGATTGCATACGAGTCAACAAACATGTCTGTACGATGTTCTGATGCTGAGATATGGCTTATTCATGTTGTTCAGGTGGTTGCTAGGGTGTTCTGAGTGGTTGCTAGGGTGTTCTGGGTTGTTGCTAAGGTGTTGCTTTAGGAAATTGCTAGGGTGTTTGGTTGCTAGGTGGTTGCTAGGTGCTCTGGGTGGTTTCTATGGAGTTGCTCAGGCGGTTGCTAGGATATTCTGGGTGGTTGCTAGGGTGTTGTTGGGCAGTTGCTTGGGTGTTCTGGGTGGTTGTTTTGGTGTAGCTAGGCAGTTGTTAGGGTGTTATGGGTGGTTGCTATGGTGTTACCAGGTGGTTGGAAGTTGTCACAGGTGGTTACAATGGAGTTCTTAGCATGCTCTAGTTATGTGCCTGAAATGCAAAGTTTTGAAGAAAGTTTTTAGAAAAAAAACGGTCTGCGTGTAAACAACACAAACGTGAATCTCTGAAGACGATGACATCATCCACATGTGTATTACGTGTTCAGTCTATAGTGTTTCATCGCCATCTAATGGTCTGGCAGCAGAAAACAGCGTGTTTAGTCGTTTTTGTGGCTCCGTGTGAATGAGGATCGTTTTGACAATGTCATCTGTACTCTCGGGAAACTCGTAATGAGAAATTTCTCTGTTTTAAACATATCGTTGTCGGTAAACGGACCCCTCAGATTCTCATGTTTTTGTCCGAAAATTGTCCAAATGTTCTCCCAACTTACCAAATTGAGTTATCTGAACTGAGTAAATTGAGGGCTTAAATACACAAGGAAAGATAATCAACGGAACAGGTGTGAACTAATCAGGAACCATGACAACTAATGAATGAATGGGATCTCAGGCAAAACCAACTAAACAGACCAAGACAATGAAACAAAACATGATCGTGATGACATTATCGATGGATCATGATTTTATGGTGTTTTTTCGAGTTTATGTTTGGACCCAACCACATGATGGTGAGCAAATTACAGTATGTAAACTAATCATGAACCAGTTGAGCTATACATCTCTACATAATTGTACAAAAGGTGCGGTTCTTGGTAAGAATCTGCCTCCAGCAAAGAGTAAAAGGAAGGTTTGTGGTTTGATGTTGTACGTTGGAGTTCTACCTGTCAGACCGGGTTGCTGTTCACAAGGATGTCGTTGAGAAAAGTTTTACCGTTTTCCGTTTATATGTGCGCGTCACCTGTTCTAAGCAGTAGCGAGTGGATAACCACAGAACATGAAGGCTGTAACAGACATTGCGGTGTTGTCTTTGTGAGAGGTCAGCTTTAGTACTCCTGGGTAGAGTGTTCTGGAAGATATCTCCTGGAGAGCAGGAAACAGATGTGACCCACCCACCTGTCAGAGAGCCCCCCCGCCCAGCTCTCTCACACACACACACACACACACACTCATACAGACAAACACACAGTAAGCTAGTGCAGGAAAATATGTCACACCATTGTTCCAGTAGTTTCCGCCGAGCGGATTGACTCAGCCTCATCTTAGCACTCTGTATCTGTTCGGTCTCTGGTTATTTTTAAAAATAGCTTTCATAAGCGTTAAGGACGTGCTAAACTCCCCAACTCTCTCTGGCTCGGGTCCACTGCTGGAAAGTACCATGGTTCTTAGGGTACGGTATTATTTTTATTAGGCATTGTACTTTCTTGGCATCCTTTAAAGAACCACGGAGTCGCATTTAAATGCCAGGATGATATAACACGTTTAATTTGGCATCACAGTCATGTTTCCTTTAGGCTAGTAGGCTGCGCATGTGCAGGGAAAAATGTGCAAACCAAAGAGTGCAAACCAGGCAGTGCAAACCCAAGAGAAAAATTATGTTTTACAAGCATACAAAAACTAGCTTTTGTCAACAAAACAACTAATAACTAATAACTAGCATCCTGTCATGGTTAACCTGAATATTTGTATTTTTGTGGAGTCCTAAATAGGGGAAGGGCAGTTATATTGTCTAAATTACACTTTGTTGGCTGTTCCTCCTCAGATTAAAAAATAAATAGTTGTGACTTTATTACTCGTAATTGGGATTTTATATCTTGCAATTTTTACTATTGCATTTAATATTTGTCAGTTTTAACTTTATATGTTACAATTTTGCAACTTTTTTATATATAACAATTTCAATATATGTAACAATTGCAACTTTATATGTCAAAACTGCGACTGACAAAATTGCAACATTTTATATATCACAATTTCAATTATATGTTAAAATTTCCACTGTATACAACTACATATAACAATTATGACTTTGTCAACTGCAAATTTCAAAATTGTGACCTTTTATATTTCACAATTTCAACTATATGTAACAATCGCAACTTTATACTGTTACAGCTGCAACTTTGTCACAATTACGACATTTTATGTGTAACAATTGCGACGAATTTTAATATATCAAAAGTTCAACTATATGTAACGATTGCGACTATATGTTACATGTGTGACTGTCAGAATTGTGACATTTTATACATCACAATTTTAACTGTGTAACAAATGCGACTTTGTCACGATTACGAATTTTAATACATCAAAATTTCAACTGTATGTAACGATTGCGAATATATGTTAAGTGTGACTGTCAAAATTGCAACATTTTATATATCACAATTTAAACTGTGTAACAATTGCAACTTTGTCATAATTACGAATTTTAATATCAAAATTTCAACTATATGTAACAATTATAATTACAAAATTTCAACTATTTAACAATTCAACTATAAATGTCACAACTGCGACTTTGTAACAATTACTTTATATCTCACAATTGCAACTTTTTATATTTTACTAGTGCAACTTAATGAATCATTTGCAACTTGACACATCACAATTGTGATTCACTATATTTCTCGAATGCATTTGTAGTTCACAATCGCGAATTTATCTCACTATGTAACTTAAAATCGAACAAAGGTGACTTTATATCTTGCAATACGACTATATTTCTCTTAATGATAAACACAGCAGATGTTCTGAGACAATCAGAATCACGCCCGACATCTGTCTTGATGTGAACACACCTCATGATCTTGGAAAGAAGAGCTCAGTTCGAGAACTCGTTCAACATTAAACACACCCAGGAGACTGTGATCCATCTTTGAGGGAGGGGGTCAGCATGAAATGAAGATTTAGAGGATGGATTATCCTTTATCATTGCTTTAATAATTCTGACATTATGAACTCATCATAGCTAAAGCTTCATCATAATACAAAAACAACAGGGGGAGATTCCAGAAGAGCACATGCATCATTCCTGAACTCAGTGCAGGTTAATATGTCTCTTAAACACCTGTGTTCTGTGTTGTTGTCACTGACCAGGCCAAAGTCTCTGCACTTTTTGGCAGACTTCAAGTCCATGCAAACAGTCAGTCGGTCAGCGTCTGGCTAGGTCTGGAGACGGTTTTCAGGAATTCTTTTGAAGTCGAGCAGTGACCGTGTTCATGCGTCGGCTCTGACCAGTGCAGTGGAATGTGATGGGGTTTTTTAAGCTGGAAAGGTTGTGAAGAATGACCCGTGTGCTGTATCCATTGTCACATGGGCATTAAAAATACCAGATACTTCACATTTCATATCACTAAAGTCAAAGATAAACAAATGGAAACTGCTTTAGCACTTGATAAGCTTGGCATTTATTAGTGGTAATATTAGCATGGCTATTATTATAGCTGTATTACAGCTTATAGTGTGGAATTTGAACAAACCACTGAGTTATAAACTTCAGCTTGACAATGAAATGGTAAAAATAATGACACTGAAGGAAAGTCCCTTGTGCACCTAATTGAATTGAATGTTCACTTGTAGTATTAAACACTGCACTTGCAAATAATATAATATTAATAAAATGAAAGGCCACTTACACACACCTATAGAGGAGAACACGTTCATGAGTTACACTTTATTTAATGGTATTGTTGTTATATGATTAAGTATAAGCAATAATAATTAACAATATGTACCTACTATTGGGTAAGAATGAGTTTGGTTGGTTTAGTTGCTTGTTATTACGCATAATTTACTGTTATTACTATAATAAGTTCATGCAGCAAGGCACTGATTCTTATAAAAGTGAATTTTGTAATAATGTTGATTAAAAAAAGTCAAAGTTTCACTTTAAAGTACATTCAAAGTGTTTTAATATTATTCTGTCATGCTTTTATGTGTTAACTAACTAATTTTAACCATGGCGTGTTATTCAATATTATTTTGAAGTTAATTTGTACACTAAACTGCAACTACATCATTACAAGTGTGTTATGGACACTCAAGTTTCAATAAGATGACATTAAAGTATTTCAGTCACCATAAATGCTTGTCCGTTCATTTGGCGGTATCTTTACGAAATCATACTTAAAGGGATAGTTCACTAAAAATGAAAAGTGTCATTGTTAAACGCGCCCTCAAGTTGTTTCAAACCTGTATGAGTTTCTTTCTTCTGTTGAACACAAAGGAAGATATTTTGAAGAATGTCGGTAACCAAAAAAATGGATGCCAAACCAAATACAATGGATGTCAATAGGGTCCATCAACTGTCTGGTTACCGACATTCTTCAAAATATCTTCTTTTATGTTCAGCAGAAGAAATAAACTCATACAGGTTTGAAACAACTTGAGGGTGAGTAAACAATGACTCTTTTCATTTTTAAATGAACTATCCCTTTAAGTCCTCAAAAAACAAAAACACTCTTAAGTTGAACTAATTGCATTTAATATAAATTTTAACTATAACACATTTTCATTGAATTGCAATTAACAGCCTGCTATAGCAACATGCTAAATGCTAAATAGCACCATGCTAAAAACACTCTGTATCCTAGCATTGTGTCAGTAACCTTTAAATGGAAAAGCACTACTTTCTTTAGAGTAGAAAAATGTAGAAAATGTAAAAATCTAGCTTGATGTAAAAAGACTAATTTTTAAGGACTTTTTGTTTTTGTTTTTCTTCGAAGAACTGTGGTGTGGAGACTGATAACTTGAAGACTCTGACAGGTCAGATGCGTGCAGCATCCAATAACTTGCACAACTGCGCATCGGAACGGAGGAAAAATCCTTCTTATGATGGAGTAAGTCCAAACAAACCACCTAACGTGTTCCTCACCGCTGTGGTGGAGCTGATAGCGGCTGCCAAGGGCATGCTGGCCTGGCTTGACAGGTATGTGAGATTTAGACACACACACACGTTAAAAGAAATTGTACTCACGTTAGGAAAAGTGCAAATTTAAGTGAACCAACAACCAAAATGCATGTTTAGAAAGCATTTTACAACATATTCAGAACAACAATTTGCTTGCTTGCCACCGTATTTTTCTTATTAGCTATTAATTGTAGTAACTGCAAATTGAGTTCATGGTCATTTTTACTGGCAGCTGTCTCAGCAACTATTGCTTTGGTTTTGTGCTCCAGTCAAAAAACCTTCAGTCGTTCCTCGTGACATCACTCAGAGTGCCGGCATTCAGACACACACGTACATATATACTGCACTGCATGTTTGGGCTTGAAACGAACACATGCCGAATTCAGCAACATTTGATCACTTCTGTTGTCTTTGTGTGCAGGACCCCTCACAGGAATCAGTGATTTCACCTCGACCAAGAACAAGATCATTCAGCTCTGTCTGGAACTGACCACAACTGTCCAGAAGGTGTGTTACTGTGTCAGTGACCGTTCATCTCATAGTCAAAGCTCTGCAGGCTTTCTATTGGTCACACACCATTTCCCAAGTTTGCATTAAACCAGTCAAAAGTATCCAAAACATTATTAATGTTACAAATTATAATTACTGTAAGCGTTTATTTTAGAATTATTTTGTATAATTGAAATATTTGGTCTTTATCGAGTGTAGAATTTATTTTATTTTTTTCAAATTCTTTTATTTTTTGGTTTTGTGTCAAAAAGTATTCTATTTAATACACATTTTTCCAGGGTCATCGTCGTTAACTAAAACTACAACCAAAAAAATAACATGAAACAAAAAAATAACCAGCCATTTTTCATTTTCAGTTTAGTGTTTTTCATTGTTTAAGCAGTAAAACAAAAAACTAAATGAACCAAAACTAATAAATAAAAATGAATAAATGCTATATTAGCATAAATAACTTCAGAAAACGACAAAACACAGCAAAATTGCTAGAACTTTCTTTAAAACATTCTTAAAACGGAAAATATGTATAAAGAAATCTAATTCAAAAATATTAACAAACATATAATAGTATGTAAATAAATAAATACTGCTTTATAAATACATTTATGTAAATACATTTTATTATTTTTAAAGTGGTCATGCCATGGAAGAGGTTGCACAAAAAAAAAAAATATATATATATATATATATATATATATCTGTCAGTTAAACACGTTGTTAATGGCGTTAACGCAAACCAATTTTAACGGCGTAAATTTTTTTATCTCTTGCGTCTTTTTGGCCTAGCAAACGTTGTAGTTTTTTCACATTGTTTTACAACAGGACGCGGCATGCGTGGCACCATGCTACGACACACATTAATTTCAATGGCTTGCGCTGCGTCAGGACGTTTTGTTGCTACGTCGACCATTGCGCAAGTGGATCTAGGTAGACTGTAAACAAAACAACAGGCACAACATTTGTTTAGGTGTGCGAGCCGGCCAAATATTTGGTTAACGCATACGTTTTGAGTGCATGACGAGCGCGAGACGCCGAAATGGATGCCAATAAGATTCTGAATGGAAAGTTTACTTTTAAAAAGTTGCCAAATGGTTCCATTGACAAAACCAAAGTGATCTGTGTGTTTTGTCGTTGTGAACTGAGCGATCATCGTCGCAGCACGTCCATTCTGAAATACCACTTGATGATGTCCAAGCACACACACACACAGCTGATGCGATTCTCCGCCCCTCGTCAATATCAGGACCTCGTCAGTATTCTCTTTCCCCTTTTGTTGATGGACAGTGTTACATTGTGTGAGAGATTATTTGCTCCAAGTGAGAATGGTAGTGTGAAATTGAACACAGTATTGTTGTTTTCAATAAAAAACATTTGCACAAAGCAAGCCGATCCACTTTTCCATGTTGATAAGAGCATTAAAATGAGAAAAAATAATGGGACAAAAATAAGTCAAGAGACATTTAGAATAGATAAAAATGTGTGATTAATTGTGATTAATTGTGAGTTATCTATGACATTAATGCGATTAAGCGATTTAATATTTGAATAGTTTGACAGCACTAATATATATATATATATATATATATATATATATATATGCAGAAAAGCTGGATGCTTTAACACAAGTTTAACGAAAGCCAGTGGGCGGGGCCTATGGTGCGACGTTGCAAAACCATTCGTTAATTTCTTGCTCCGGAGGCGGATATATGCAAATCTATTTGCCAGTGTGATGTCACAGGTCACCCAATATCAAAACAAGCTATTTTGGAGCTTGATTAAATAAATACTTTGTTTGGGCATTTTAAGCTATTAAACTTTGCAGGATGTTTAATAAAGTGTCTTAAGGTATGTCTTTACGACCTCTTTACACACAGATGTCGCCTGAAGCACAGAGAAACATATGGTTTTACTGAGACTGTCTCAGTGGGGATGGGCGGCTCATAACTGTGATCGATGTCTTGGCTCTGTTTTTGCTCTTCATAGTCTCGCAGCTCTCAAGCGCCGCGATCCAAACTCTGCAGCAATTATCCCGTCAAACTTGTCTTTAAACCATAATTAAACACAGGCGACAGACCCTTCTCCACCTATCCGTCAGCACATTCCAGATTTCGGATCCTTATATTACATTTTCTTAAATACTTTCTTTGGTATTTTGATTTCATGTTTACCAGTCCATGTTTTCCTGTGGGAACTCAACATAATGTGGTGTCTCATGCGAATCCTCCCTTTTTAATTGCAGGATTGCACAGTGTTTGAAATGGAGGAGAAGATATTAGAAGTGGTGAGTAGAAAAGTCTTGCCATCCGACGTTTTATCACGCGGTGTACTTATGAATTCCCAAACTTCTCCCGGGTCAGAAGATTCAGCTGTTTTCTGTGATGCATTCAGGGTTCATTGTAAGTGTGGAGATGTTTCTAGAGACATCCTGTGTATAACAGTATAACGATCATTTGGACTGTTTAGTAAAAACTAGCATAAATTGCATGTGCACTTGAAGTCCATTGGGCAAGGCATTGCACTTAGAAATAATATTAGCAATACTTAATTTTATTCTTTTGGGATTTGATTGGATGGGATTTGATAAGTTAAGATTTTTGGTTCATATCAGACGTCCTTGGCCAATGAAAGCTGCGATGGGTTCAAGGCTGTGTTCAAAATCGCCCCTATACCCTCACATTCACTATTTCCTATATACTCCACTAAAATAGTCCACTTGAAGGAGTGAATGAAAACAAGTGAGTGAATTCGGACACTGTGTTTCCCAGAAGCGATGCTTAGTTTGTGTGTGATGTTCAATAATCATTTTAGCAAACTAGCATCTCCAGTAGCAATGAAACGATTTATCTTGAACTATGTCATGGTAAATGTTTAAAACCTTAATTAAACAATTTAATAATCAATCAAAAAGCGATTTATACCTGTATTATATTACAATATACCCACATTGGACCCGTGGTTTGGAATAATGGATGGATGATTCAACTGCAGGCGCCATCTTCTGGTCAGACGCGGGAATTCATTCAGCACGAATCCTCACAGTGCATTATGGGCATCCTCTCAGTTGTACACTATCTTCATTAAAGTGCATTATGGGATTGAATGAGTGCACTCGATAATGACCACAATGGTTTTGTATGCTACTACAAAATGTCTTGTCGCATCAATAGTGCCCTATTTAAAGGGGTGGTATCAAGTGTGCCGCACAAGCCCTCAAAAGTGAAGTCAAGTGTTCGCCCCCAGTGACCGGTCCTCAGTATAGGTCATAAACCCCGCCTCCCCATGTTATTCGACGGGACGTGAGACCAGACTAAACAATTAAATTACACTTTACATATCCTTTTTTCAAAGATAGTTTCTGTAATTCACTGTAGTTTCTATCACGTTGATGTAATTTCAAGTGTTTGTTTTTAAAATAAGTTTGGTTTTAGTTAGTTATGTGGTGCTATGGACATCATGATTGACAGCTGTGATTGACAGGTTCTCTGTGTGAAGTAGTCACTAAAGCACCAGCGGACTTTTTTTCATAATGTTGACTATGTGAGGTTAGTTGTTGTATTTACCTTAGTTTAACAAGGTACTGCAATCAGCAGACATTATTGGAGAGGAACACGCCCCACACTTAATGAAAGTTTGATTCAGTGAGAATGAGGGCGGGGCCTTGATTTTGCGGCTTTACTTTCTGCTCACGACTGCGCATGACTGGTCCCGGAAACACGCAGAGTGCGCAGACTCAGTTCCCAAGATGTCAGCGCCATATCGGAACACTGGCGGCTTCAGTTCTCTCTGATGGAAAAGAGCAAAGTGGCGTCGTCATCTCTTTTTTACAGTCTATGGGTGTCAATGCCCTTTTCACAAGGTGTAAAATAAATCTCTGATGTCCCCAGAATGTGTATGTAAAGTTTTAGCTCAAAATACCCCACAGATATTTTTATATAGCATGTTAAAATTGTCACTTTTAGCAGGGTTAGCAAAAATGCACCGTTTTGTGTTTGGCCCTTTAAATGCAAATGAGCTGCAGCTCCCGACACAGTGGGCGGAGCTTCAAGAGTATGTCGTGTTAGCAGCTCGCATTACCTCACGCAGACACAAGCTAAAATGTCAGAAACTGTTCTGCCTTTTATGTTTAAACCGGAGTCAGACAAAGATGGAGAGACTAAGAAGAAGTGACAACATGTAGAATACAACAGGACATCTTTGAATGGTTAGTTGATGAATTAATGTTGCTGATGTGGAGTTAACTATCTTCAATTAGCATATTCTGTCAGGATAATCTATAAATCGCTTTTAAAATTTGAGCTGACTCACAAATGTTCTCGACTACAACAGCTCTTCCTCTCCTAACATGGACTGTGTGTTCCCGGGGTGGGGTGTATGTACATTTTAGTCACTAAATGTCACTAACCCAGGAGGAAGCTTGTGTAGTCCCTACCAGCTGTTTGTTGTTGTCCTTACAAAACGATTTCTTTGAAAGCAAATATCTCCCTTTGCTTTGAACTTATGCTCAAACAGAAACATTACACACTAACTAAAGTTAGAAAAAGTTAAATCATAATAAACCACCCCTTTAAGGGTATAGGGGCGAATTTCAAACACAGCCCAGATCTTCTGCCGTCAGTCTGAAGCTACACGAGACTACAAAATATGCATAAAGCAACTTCAAATATAAGCATATAAGTTCTGGATTAGTTATAATAACCAAACGGTGGATTCTAAGTACCACGACATTGTTCTTTCTGTTTACTTAAGGCACAGGTTTTGACTGGCATTTGCGACTCCACCATGAGAGTTACCTCTGACCCCTTGAAGACTCACATGACCTGTTTGGAGGAAGTTCCCATCCCCAATATCAAACCAGGCGAGGGACTGGTGAGTGTCGAACACTTTCTGCACATGACTCGCTGGTATTGTTGTGCTCGTTGTGTAACAACTGCATGTTATTTGCTTATTCTTTGAAGGGGATGTACATCAAATCCACTTACGATGGACTTCACATCATCACCGGAACCACGGAAAATGTGAGTCTAGCTCCTTTAAGTCACTATTCACACTATTGCATTAATGTCCAGTATCATGAACACTTCATAGTGTCTAATGGATTACCAAGATCCATAAAACAAGAAACAGAGCATTACTTCAATTGATTAGTAATGTCTGTCTCTGTTTCACTCCTCAGTCTCCAGCGGACCGAACTCAGCGGATTCATGCAGGCGATGAGGTGATACAAGTCAACAGACAAACAGTGGTGAGCCCATCCGTCTGTCACATGATAGCGAGGGGGGTTATGGGTATTTAATCTGCTCTAAAAGAGTGAAAGGAATCAAGATGGCGAGCTTTTTGTGTTGGACTGAGTAAACCCGATCCATGTGAGAGAGAGATATGTCAGTGCTGAAAAGACGTATTGTTATGGACTCCTTTATCGTTGTTTTGAGATCAGGGGCTGTTTTTTATTCACCTCATATTTACTGTACAGTGAAAGCAATGGTGCCGAACCGTTTGTGTTTGTACAGCATAAAGCTATTCAGACTGCATTTGTTCAGCTACAGTAGGATCAACTTTCCCCCATTTATGGTCATTTATGTCTAGGTTTGATTTCAAGTTCAACCTTGTGAAAAAGATGTGCACTTGTAGTGTACTTCAGATCTTAAAAGTATAGTTTTAAAAACGGTACTTTCAGGTAATATAATTTTAATGAAATAATTTCCCACTTAAGTAAACTTAGAGGACACTTTATGACTATGTTTCTTAACACACTTAAAGTACACTCTTAAAACATTTATCACTTAATCTTTTGTCTGGTTTTAAAGAACTACACTTATTTTGATTAACATACTAAAGCATGTGTAAAGTACTTGATTACAACTGTAGTTTTAACTGTAGTGTGTTATTTGATATCACATTATTAAAGTGAATGTATTTTAAATGTATTAAATTGCTAATTCATCATTATAAATGTGTAATTGCAAATACACTTTCACATAAAAGATTCAGTATACTAAATTACGTTTAAGTATATTTTAGTTTAGCATAAATGCTTGTTGGTACATTGGCAAGATACTCTAAACGACGAATATTTTTGAAATTACTTATAAATATATACTTAATCCCACATAAATTGGTCTAAAAGCTCTTAAGTTCAACAAATTGGATTTAATATTAATGTAAACTATAATACAATTTCAAACTTTTAGTATTGTAACAATTATCCAGTGTAAACATGTAACAAGAACAGACGTGGCAAGTATATTCTTTTTTATATTCTGGGAAGTATTTTATTTCTGTAATACTTATTTAAAAGTATGCTTAAGTGTATTTTTTTCACAAGAGCATTTCCGCCTCACCGCAAAAAACACATAATTGTGATAAAGTTCAAAATAATTTGGTAATTATTAAAATGAATAATACAGTAAATGTAATAATGAGAAAGTAAAGAAATTAAGTTGCAGTTACAAGCAATAACGAGAACCATTACAAGAAAGCCGTAGTTTACAAGAGATAAAGGCACTAAACGTCAAAAGTCAAAATTATTAAACACATTTCACCCAAAATAATACAAAAAATCGTTACATTTACATTTACAATTTAAATAATATATAATTTATTTATACTATAATGTAAACTATAATACAATTTCAAACGTTTAGTATTGTAACAATTATCCAGTGTAAACATGAAACAAGAACAGACGTGGCAAGTATATTCTTGTTTTTTATAAAGTACTAAACAGAAAGTATTATAAGTATTTTATTTCTGTAATACTGTTTTAAAAGTATGCTTAAGTGTATTTTTTCACAAGAGCATTTCCGCCTCACCACAAAAAAATACATAATTGTGATAAAGTTCAAAATAATTTGGTAATTATTAAAATGAATAAAACAGTAAATGTAATAATGAGAAAGTAAAGAAATTAAGTTGCAGTTACAAGCAATAACGAAACCATTACAAGAAAGCCGTAGTTTACAAGAGATAAAGGCACTAAACGTCAAAAAGTCAAAATTATTAAATACATTTCACCCCAAAATAATACAAAAAATCGTTACATTTACAATTTAAATAATATATAATTTATTTATACTGCATTGCACTAATGAAAATGCATTATGGTAATGAGAAATCTGTGCGATTAATATGAACTTCATTCCCAATGCAAATAAATCTAATACTGGATTTACTGGAATCTAAACTGGCACTGGAAATAAGATTAATTTTCATTAAGTGAAATATCATTTCTTATTCATATTGATTCTCGAGGTGAAATATGACCTTTTTGACAGGTTTTGTGAGAGTAAACTGATGTACTCCTGTAACTTCTTCTCAGGTGGGCTGGCATTTGAAGAGTCTGGTGGAAAAGCTCAGGGAAGATCCTCAGAATGTGACACTGATGGTGAAGAAAAGGCCTTCAGGCACCTGTGGCTTCACCCCCGCACCACTGAAGAACATGCGCTGGAGACCCCCTGTCATCCAGGTACTGCCCTCGCTCTCCTATGATCGCTGTCTCAGACTGTTTAGATTCGGCCTGGAATCCAATCTGCATGCTGTTGACGTCAGGATTTTAAAAAAAGTCGTCTTTTTGCATGGATCTGGACTAATATTGTCCACTTTGAGTAATCCGTTTCGAGTAATCCGACATCAGTTTGATGCTGTTTTGAATGCTTTAGCCAGATGCAAATTACACAATTAATTAAAGCTAGAGTGTGAGGCTAGCAATAGCAAGCTAGCTTTGAAAGCATACGATACTGATTACTATTTTACTATATATATTTTTTATCAAATACAAGTGAGCATACTGTAAGAGACAAAAAGATTTAAAAAAATGTTACCTGAACCCAAACATTTTAACACTTGTGTAGACTGTTGCATATTATGCAATTTGCCTGTGAGGTATTTTACAGTGTTTTTCTCTGTTTCACATTTGCACAAACTCCATGAACTTTCATTGTTTCAACATGAGTGGATGGGTTTGTATGGGTGTTGCAGGACTAAAACAATGAAACGCTTCTTCCCCTCCACATACACATTAACTTGCCTCTGAAAATGCATGTAGATTTTACAGATCTTTCACAGCTGACTTGTGTTGATTATCAGTTCAGATTGCTGGACCAGCAGCAGGGTTTCACATCAGGATGTGTGTTTCCACTTGATTAAACTCCTGGTCCAAATGTCACTCAGCCATTGATTTTAGAAATACTGTAGCTAATATTAGTCCATATGGACTCTCTCAAACCCCTCGCCTTTCTTTTTAAAGGTCAGACCGTAGACTATAGCTCAAGAAAAGCGATTTCCAGTTGATGAAAAAACATTAATGTAAAAAATCCATGAGAAATAGTTTATGTATTAGTGGGTTTTTTGTGTGTAAAATGGAGATTGCGATTATCCGAATTCTGAAGAAAAATAACAAACAAAATAACTTGCAAACTAGAGGTTCTGACAGATGGTTCATTGCTTTAGTCAATTAAACAAATATATAAATGTGAACAAAATTATTTTGACAAAAATAAGTCAATGTCTCATGACTGTCGCCACTTCCTGGTGTAACATTAAGCATTACAATATACACAAGTGTCAAAATAATTTCAAAACATGATTTACTTTTATCCTCTGTTATTTAAATCTTTGTAACACATAAATAATGATAATGTGTGGTTGAAAAGACTGCTTTATACTGTTCATTTACATGGCAGCTGCTCTCTCCAGATCAGCGGCACCTCGAAAGCAAATTCGAATGTTGCAGTGTGATGATCTTTTTTTTTTTTAAGTTAAAAAAAAAGTTTGTTTTAAGTTTTTTTTTAAGTTTGTCCCTACAGCCTTTGGTTTAACCAGTTTAACATTGCAAATGTTAGCGGAATGTGAGCAGCATGTGTTTTGTCGCTGCCCATATCAATGAATACAATTTGTAAGCATGGCGGTCAATATTCTCATTCATTAACATGGGCAGCGACAAATTGATGAGTTGTTCACTGCGATGTGACACAGACGTAATAGACAAAGCATAAACGTTGTCATTCAGGAATAAGATTGCATGGGTGTTTAAATAGAGATTGTGATCTGTTTAACGATTAATCGTAAGAACTTAGCAACCACCTACAAACTCACAGTACCATCCATAATGTCCTGTACCATTGTGGTGATGAGTTTGAACTGATGTCTTCGGCATGGGAGGGTGGGTGCGCTGAACAATGACGCTTAAGACTGCAGTCAGTAGCATGCCTCTTGAGATCAGGGGAGTGAGGTTTACTCACACAGTTCTTACTAGCTTGCCTCTGTTACACTCACCTCCCTAAACCGTACTCCCATCCGGGTCACGGCACCAATATGACCCCTCCGGTTCTACTCGCACCATATAAATCACCGCTCTTCAGCATAGGAGGCGAGTGCGCTAACAATGACACTAAAGACTGCAGTCAGTAGCGTGCCTCTTGAGATCAGGGAGTGAGGTTTACTCACACAGCTCTTACTAGCTTGCCTCCGTTACACCCACCTCCATAAACCGTTTTCCATCTGGGTCACGGCACCAATATAACCCCTCCGGTTTTACTCACACTGCTCCAAGCGGGATTCGACCTGATGTCTTTGGCATGGGAGGCGGATGCGCTAACAATGACGCTTAAGACTGCTGTCAGTAGCATGCCTCTTGAGATCAGGGGACTGAGGTTTACTCACACAGCTCTTACTAGCTTGCCTCTGTTACACTCACCTCCCTAAACCTTACTCCCATCCGGGTCATGGCACCAATATAACCCCTCCGGTTCTACTCGCACCGCTCCGAGTGGGATTCGGAACTGACGGATTCGGCATGGGAGGGGGTGCGCTAACAATGACACCAAAGACTGCAGTCACTAGCGTGCCTCTTGAGATCAGGGGAGTGAGGTTTACTCACACAGCTCTTACTAGCTTGCCTCTGTTACACTCACCTCCCTAAACCACACTCCCATCCGGGTCACGGCACCAATATGACCCCTCCAGTTCCACTCGCACCTCTCCAACCAGGATTTATCTCCGGCATGGGAGGCAGGCGGGGCTAATAAGGATGCTAAAAACCTAGCGTCTGCCAGTGCACCTCTTCAGGCCAGAAGAATAGAGTTTACACACACAGGTCTTACTATCTTGGCGCCTTTACATAAGCACCACTCACATTTCAGAAAGTGTAAAAATCTCGTTTACAAAATGTACCTTTCAATTAATGAAAGCCCTGCTTGCCAACAAATGTTCTTTTCAATATCTGTTTATGCAATTCATATAATTCATACAGGAACTTATTAAGTATAAAGACTATCGCCGGTTATTTTAACAAAAGTCAAACAGTACTTTTAGAATGATGTGGACTTAATTTCATTCTTGCCCTGGCAAAGTCTATGATTAAAGGCTTAAAGAAAGTCTACATTCAACAAAAAGCAGGGCCTTGAGATGAAAAAAAAAAAAATTCACTACAAAGTATGTTATTGTAGTGATTTGGTGTTGAGATCAAAGGTCGATGGATTGACATGAAACCGTTAATCTCATTAAAAAGATTATGTAAGATGTAATTTAGCACAGGTTTCTTCTTATATTATCAGATGTAAACATATCTTAAACATGGCAGGATGAGGGATTAATAACTTTGTTTGTTTCAGAGCCCATCGTATGCGCCGGCCGCCCAGTCATCCAGAAATCCTGTGCAAATCTCCATCAAGCGCCCGGAGAAATCTGCAATTTTAGATCTCTATATTCCTCCTCCTCCTTCCATGCCATACAGCCCACGGTCAGTATCTGTTTCTTTGATAACGTATTCTTATGATATGCATTCTTGATTCATCATTTTGATCTATCAAAAAATCGTACTAAATTTGTTTGTAGAAAAGGTACATCGCCATCAAACTCCAACCTAACGGTCTTGAAAGCATCATAAGTCATAATTACAGCTTTCACAACTCTTACATACGAACTTGAATGCACCATAAGCTCAAATAAGCACAGAAATGCATAGTGAACATGCACCAATATTGGGTAGAACTGTCATTTTTATTTGTAATTATTAACTTTTTACCTGTACTTCATCCACCATTTTGATAATTTTAAAACGCTGTCTTGGATTGTTAACACTAAAATGCTTCTTTATCTCTGTATGTCTGTAGAGATGCAGAGACGAGTGAATGTGCAGGTGTGAAGATGAGACCAAAAGGTTCAGAGTCGACCCAACTCCTCTCTGGATTTAGCTGGTAGACGGCGTTCAAATGCCAGCGACTACACCAGCAAACCTAGCGTGAATCCAGCTGAGGTCATTCATCCCACAAGCAAGACTGAGACCAGAGGACTCCATCTAGAGGTCAGAACAAACAGTACTTTATTTTTGTGTACTTTATTTCCAAACTATGTCACTTATACATAACATGATTGTTAACGGGTTAGTTCACCCAAAAATAGAGAAAATAAGGCTCACTCTGAAGCCTACTATGACTTCTTCTTCAGCCAAACACAATCTGAGTTATATTAAAAAATATCCTTGCTCTTCCAAGCTTTATAATGGGAGTAAGTTGAGTTTTTGAAGCCCAAAATAGCACATCCATCCATACATCCATCATAAAAGTAATCCATACGGCTCCGGGGGGTTAATAAAGGCTTTAGTTTAGGGTCAGAGGTCACTCTTCCGCCAGAACAAGAGCTTGCGTACGGCAGTGATTATAGTTTATAAAGTTATAAATATGGATATTTTTATTACAAAATCACATGGCTTCGCTTCAGAAGGCATTTATTATCCTCCTGGAGACATATGGAGCACTTTTATGATAAATGGACGTGCTATTTTTGGCTTTAAAAACTCTACTTACGCCCATTGTAAAGCTTGGAAGAGCCAGGATATTTTTTTAATATAACTCTGATTGTGTTTGGCTAAAAGAAGAGAGTCATATATACCTAGGCTAGGATTGCTTGAGGGTGAGTAGATTATGGGATAATTTTCATTTTTGGGGAAAATACTCCCTTTAAGGCTTTTTTCTTTTTGAGTATCCAAACGTGTAGTCTGAACAGCAAAAAAAACAAAAAAATTAAAAAAATGAAATTAATGAGTCTAATGCAAACCAAATTATATTCCAGATGACAAGTTTGGTCCAGTTCATTACATATGAGTCAGTTCTGTTAATAAATGGTAAAAAAAGACACAAAATCACAGGTTATCAAAATCAGTCTGACAGTTTAATCCAATTCCATGGATAAATGACTCTTATGAGCCAGTTTTGTTAATAAATGGTTCAAAACACTCCGAATAAGTCTGATGAATCATTCACTGAATCAACAAGACTTACTTAACTACAGTTATCCGATCTGAATTACACAATTTGTCAGTGAAAATTAAAATAACTATGACTAAAATAAATGTCTTATCCTGCACGCCTGGAGCAAGACTCAATTAGACTGATTCTGTCTTTGTGCACATGCTTCAGGAAAGCCACGTCCCATGTCCATGCCGGTAGACATCTTGCCTGGGCGGTCGGACTCTCCCTCCAGACCCTGGGCTCTTGGAAGGTAAAGGTAGCGCAACACCTGCCTGTGTGTAAACTACAACTGAAGCGTGTTAATCTCCAGCTGTCAGCGTAAACATTTCACAAGCACAATTACATGTACATGGGCAGGAGCAGACAAAGGTCAGATACTGTAATATTTGCGTTTTGTGATCATGCGGCTTCATGAATTTTATTTTACATTGTTGCAAAATTTGCGACTGTTAAAATTAAAAGTATACTTTTATACATTAAAAGTGGACCAAATTAGTCCCAAGTAGTATTGAAACAGTAGACTTACAAGTACATACTAGTACATTGATAATAATATATTTACTACATAAAGTATACTTAAAAATATATATACTAGCTTTGGAACAATCAACATTGTTAAAAGCGCTTTATAAATGAAGTTGACTTGAAATGTACATAAGTATCCTAAATACAATTAACTTGAGGTACACTTACTTTTTCACGCGCACTTATGCGTGTGCAGGAACAGACATAAAGTACAAAAGACATTACTTTCAGCTTTCAATATAAAGAGTTGTCCAGTAGGTAATATAAGCTGTAATGTTAATGGATCTTTTGTGTGGCATACATAGCTCTAAGTAGTCATAATATAGTAATATCCTTAAAGTGTTTTTAAAAGAAAATGAAGGCAAATGTTATTATATAAGATATGATGTTGAATGCATTACTGTTGAACACTTGCACAAAAGAATTATGTGAAAATTAGAAAACACACACACATGCAAGGCCTGGAAGAGAGTGAGAGAGAAAAAGAAAAGCAAAAGTCACGTAGCAGTACAAAAGTAATGTAATAAGTAACTTTTTTAGGGAGTAATGCAATATGTAACTTTTAAAAGTAACTTCCCCAAAGTTGAAGGCTTTCCTCTACAGGGCTTTCGCAGCGGAGGAACAATTTCATAGTTCCTAGAGACTATTGGCAGAAGTTCCCGTCTTTGGTGTGTTCGCACCGCAGGAACTGGGAACTATTGACGCTTTCCAGTACCGTCTTGACTCGCTTTCGCTCCGTTTTCCATTGCAGACAGTACCGCCACAATTAGTACCCGGTCGTCATAGTGACGCCTTTCGTTCCTCGCTGCCCTATCAAGCTCTCGCTGGATCCTCTCTTCGGCAAACCAAACAAAGGAAAGTCTGCACCTCCTCGTTTGACCACGGTGTATGGAGTTCCAATAATAATAATAGTAGTAATTTAGAAACTAAAAATGGCGGGGATATTCTGGATACAGTGAATGGTGACGATTCTCTCTGACCAATCAGCAGTCGGCATTGTTTTCACGTCACATTTTAGTACCGGCTTAGCTCGCCATAGCTCACTCAGAACCTCGCCGGAAGTGATACTAAACATAAGTCCTGAAAGCAGGTACAGGTACAACTTTTACACAGTGGAAAACCAAACAAAGGCGAGCTGAGCTGAGTAGAGTTGAGTCGGCAGTGTTGGGAAAGCTACTCTGAAACTGTAGTTTGACAAGCTACCCTCGTACAGTTAAAGAAGTTTAACTACAGATCACAGCTACCCGTTTAGAAAAGTAGTTAGCTACACTACAAGTTACTATCAGAAAGTCAGCTAGCTACAATGAAACTACTTTTCCTTTTTTGAACAACGTATAATATAAATAACTGAATAAGTGTCTGAGGAATGTTTTAAGTAAAATATTTAGTGTTTAAAACAAGGCAATGCAATTACGATTTCAAAGAGTATTGTTTTATTACACACAGCTCTCAAATATCTCTGACTGTTAGTCAAAAGTGCAAAATTGCAACAAAAAGCCTAGAACATTGCAAGAACGAAATATACATCCAACGTAAATTGCATGTAGAAACATTTTCTCAAAAATACTTATAGATTGAACAAAAATAGATTGAACTTGGACAAATAAGGCCGTGGGTAATTAACGTTAGTTGTTTCTCCATTCTCCAAATCTGCCGCCCCGTCTTGCTGTATAATCATAATATGCGTGTGTCAACCCACTTCTGTACGTCAGTGAAACCGTTAGCCGCAAGATGCGTGATTAAATAACAGGTGGCGGTAATGCCAAAAAATTTGTTTGTAATCTAACAAGAAGAATATCCTTGCATCGTGCTGATTCACGATAGGCTCGACAATGTAGCAATGTAGCCTTTTCTCGCGCTACACCGCTACTTGCTGCAAAAAGTAGTTAGCTACTGGAAAAGCTACACTGTTTAAAAAGCAGCTGAGCTACTGCCAAGCTACTGAAAAATGTAGTTAAGTTGAGTAGCTACGCTACTTGTAGTTAACTACTTCCCAACATTGCGAGTCGATACTGTGTAGTGGACAAGCACGATATTTTAGTTCTAGGAACTACTTTAGAGGAACTAATCAAGCTCTTACTTCAGGAGTCAGGGTCTAACGCAGCAGTATAGGAACTATCCGTGACATTAGTGTACGCTGATTGGCCGAACACACGCGAAACACCAGCACCCGTCATTTTTTAAAAAACAGTATAAACACAGATTATATTTATGTACCCAGAAACTAACTGTATGAACCTGGAAAACAGTGATAGATGGACCTCTTAACCTTTACGCTGAGGAGAAAATCCAACACAACTTTGAGGGGACCAAGCCAAACATGCTCAGCAACACTGGACATCAACCACACAGCATACGCTAAAACCTTTTCATACTGTTAACTTTCTGAGAACGTTGTGCTTGGTATGTTTTTCATCCTCAAACCAAACTTGGGTCTTGAGTTTAAATCATGTCGTGGTTGTGCACTTCCCATGTTTACACATTAGGCGGAGAGTAGACGGTGTTTTCTGGCTGTTCGAAACGCATTTGACCACATGAGTGTATACGAAAGCAATGCATTCTCAGCTACCTCTGGAATTGGTTGAAAGTGGACAAATAAAGGGATACTTCACCTCTGGAAAGATAAATGTGTATTTAAAATGGGTCATTTATGTAGAAGAAATGTGAAATTATTTTTTTAATTTGGAGCTTTCTAGACTGAGAAAAGCCAGAAAATGTATTTTTGGTTTATGAGGATGAAAGACAACAACTCCCAGAATGCACTTGCTTCGCTGCCCTAGGAGGCCACGCCTACCAGTAACAGAGCACAGTCGTTAAACAACAAGTCTAGGCTACTAGTGAGTCTCCGTGATGAGTCTGCCCAGGATTTTCGAGATCGCCCAAAATGTCCAGGATTCGGCTTTTGCGTTCTACAGTCGCCATTCATCATGTTTACTGTGGCGAGCAGGACGAGTGAGGGCCGCGGAGAACGGCACGAGGCCGGTGGCGTGATTACCGATGAGTGACACCTGTGAGACGCACCGGTCTCATATCTCTCACGGAGGAGCGGGAATTTTCTTAGCAATGTTAAAACGCACATCAACCGATCACTTGTTTAGCGTTCATGTAAACACTACATTCAGATTCACCAATCAGAATGAATTCAGTTAGATTGAAACAAAAGCTGTGCATGTAAACAATGAATAGCGACTGCAGAAAGCAAAAGCTGATCAGCCGGACATGTCTGGGAAAAAGAGGATGGTAACCCCTTCTACTCAGCTTTCTCCACAGAACAAGAGCCTGCTAGCTTAGCTTAGCATTTACCAAAAAGATGGCTGACGCTATGTGTTCATTCTGTGAGTGAGATCGCCCTCTATGGGCGGGTTGAGGACATGCAGGACTGCCCTACTACTGACTGTAGTCTTTAGCCTCTGGCCAAAAAAATCCTCCAATGACGCAAAATGACGACAAAAAATACATCAATCTCTCGTCTCAGGGGGATATGAGGGTGAAAAGCATGGTAATTAGAAAATACTACAGGTTTTCTACTAATGCTACAAAGCTTAATGCTAAATCCTGAAGTATCCCTTTAAGCTCAAAATGTTTTAGACATCGTTCACATTTAGCATCGTCCACTTATGATCCAGTCGACCAAAACGCAGCTGTAAACGGGGCCTAAAAGTGTTTCCATCCTTATATGATGTGTCTTGTCTGTCCTCAGGTGAGGAGGTTTTGCACAGGTCTCTGAGTCAACGACAGATCCCCACCATCTCAGAAGAGTCGCCTGTTACCCACTGCCCTACCGGCCCACAGGCGAACGCCAGCTCGTTCAGAGGGGTCGACCACATCCGCGGGAGCCAGTGCTTCATCAATGCGAACCTACACGACAGCGCCACCATACCCTACCAGGAAGCCATGGCACGCAAGCCTGCAGCCGAAATCTCCCAAGAGACCCCCGTCCGAACCCTCTCTGCTCAGCAGCTGGATTGACACGACTCAAGCTGCTCACGCACTGAAGGCTGCTGGGAGTCTGCCCATCCGCGAGCAGTACTATCTCTTAAAATCTGAGACCAGGACCTGTTGAAACTCACCTCGGCCAGTATTAAAGATTTCCTCGGTGGAACGCCTGTTGCTTTTCATCAGAGACGCTACTGAAGACTCTTTCATGATTTATCAGGTCTTTAAAAGGATTTTCACTTGGAACTGTGTTATAACTTATTAAATTTGTGCATATATTGTATATTATAGATACTGGTCCAACTTATTTTCCACTTGCTAAATACAGCTTTCTATTTTAAACATATGCCTTGTGAAAGTTCAAGCTATTTTATCTCTGAAATATAGAGAAGATATGAGCAAGAAAAAACTAAACAAAAAGTGCCCATTATTTAATAAACATTGCACATTGACATGTTTATAAGGCACTTAAATTCCTATTCATGTTTGGGAAATTTTGACTTCCTTTCCATTCACGAAGTGAATCTGAATTGATTTGGCCACAGACTCACAGGAAGTTGGAATGGACTTTGAATTGGAATGACAGGAAGTTGTATTTACTGGTCATGATTTCAGTGGTCAAAGACATTTTGACTAATTAAACCTATACGTTATTCATTTAAAAATAGTTTTTTAGGGCTGTCAAATTATTAATCATGATTAATCGCATCCAAAATAAAAGTTTGTGTTTACATAATATATGTGGGTTCACTGTGTATAATTATTTTGTATATATATAAATACACACACATGCATGCATATTTAAGAAAAATATATTATTTATATATAAAATATTTACATATATTTACATATCATATAAATAATATATATAAATCTATATACAGTATATATACATGAAAATATTTCTTAAATATATACCAGCATGTGTGTGTATTTATATTTAAAAAATAATTATACCAGTGAACCCACATATATTATGTAAACACAAACTTTTATTTTGGATGCGTTAATGATTTGACAGCCTAGTTTTTAAATTGTGTCATACAGTACCACTAAATTGAGGTTTGTACAGTCGATATATATATAGGCTATATATATATATATATATATATATAATGGAAATTATACATTTTATTCAGCAAGTATGCAATAAATTGGTCAAAAGTGACAAGAAAGACCTTTACATTGTTACAATGTTAAAATAAATCAAAGATTTCTGAAAAAATCTAACCGACCACAAACTTCTGTGTTATTTTTTAATATATTTATTATAACAGCAGTTTATTCTGTTCATTCCATTTTAATTTGACTTCCTTAAATCCATATTTAAACTCTACATTGGCTTTTTCTGCATCCTGTCTGCTACCTCAATTCAAATTGGGGAATTGTCATTCTGAACTCAACTCTGAATGGCAGAGAACCCTGGTGAGAAGATTTCTTAGTGTGAAGTGTCTGCCACATGAGCACAATATAAAGTCTGAAAGCCTTTTTACTTTACTTACATTTCAGTGTGAAAATAACTGACTTTCTTTGATAATATAAATGGTCTTATTGTGAACATTGTTCATGCTTAAATCATTTGAACAGTAACAGATGCAAACGATTTGTTATAGACAAGAACTCTTCTCTTTGAGTCTTAAAACCAGGCTACTGTAACACTAGAGCAAGTCATAGTTTTGAGAAAGATAGGATACTACTTGATACTTGTTTATGTTGTCAAGAACTGTTAATAAAGAATGCAATAAATGGGAAAACCTCTCATTCCATGGATTCTTGTCTGGGGCAAATGTGGGCAGCTTTTCAATTACGCTTTTCCTCCAGGGGGCGCTCGGGGCTCGGAAAGACACGATTTTTTGTGTATCAAAATTTTTTACATCTATTCATTCAAAAAATGGCTGCGAAAAATAAATACATTTAAATCTATTAATTACAACACTTTCTACATAAATAATCTATTTTTTTTATTTGTTTAAAAAGGTAATCTTATCACGACCAAGTCGATTATATTTGAGAATGATTATATTATTTTTTTAATACATCTTACCTGTCTTTTTATCAGTCAGCAAATACAGATATAATATAACAGTATCAAACAAAATACAACAAAAATATAAAATAACCAAATAAAAAGAATAATTAATAAAAACAGCCTGCAAATATATTAAATTAAACTAATGGGGAATATGAAAAAAAAAAAAAAAAACAGAACAGTGTTTTCCTCACTTTGGTATTTTTTCGATACAGAGAGCGTTTTAAAATATTGTTGCAACTTGAGAAACGCCATAACATGTGGATAATGATTGGTGGATTTGCACATAATATGACACTAGCCAGTAATACATTTATAAGATACAATTTTTTTTAAAGAATTGTATCTGTTTTTAGAATTCAAACAATAGAGAGTACACAAATCAAACACACACCCTGAAAAACTTTCCCAAAACACTGTAATTACAGTACCAAAATAAATGTACAATAGCTTCGTCTTGTATAACAGTAACACATTGTGTCAATGACAATACCCTGTGTAGTACAGTATCATTAAATATTATTATTACCTAAATATTATAAATATACTAAATTATTATTAAGTATTACCTAAGTAAAAACGTAAACGAGATTAGGCTACAAAGCAGAGCATGTTGAAAAAAGTCTCTTTATCATCATCATCGTCGTCATCATCGTCAGTGTATTGCAATAGCGCCCCGCAGTGGTCGTTCGTGAAGCGCAGGGAATTTGATCAGACAGACAACAACACAGCTTTACCAAGTGCTTCTTTGAGGAAACCATCAGTTTACTCTGAAATACAATGACAGAAAAAGATCTGATTATACTTCCTCAAAGTTAAACACAAAAGATGTGATGAAAAGACAGCGACTGATTAAAATCAATTATGCAAATGAAAGGCGTTATTAGAGGCTCGTGCAAGTCCAACTCAGCGTTCACAAACACTGTTACACAGCTTGAATAGGATCTAGGATGTCTACAAGAGCAATTTTCAGAGGGATAAGAATACCTGCGGATTTTCACATGCTGGATACAGGCAAGTCAAATAAAATAAAAACTAACAGTAGCACAAAGTAAGAGTGTAACAACCGTATGCACTAGTGGTCACATACGTTAGTGTAGCATCAGTTTGTCAGTACAAAAAATGCTTCAAACTTACTTTATATTTCATTATTATTATGTTATTAAATATAAAAGACGTTGATAATGACTTGTTTGTGTTGGTTCAGTTGGTAGAGGAGCTCTATGTACTGGTTTTCGCTCTGAGGGCAGCAGAGAGAGAACCACAGGAGGATGATGAACAGACAGAATGAGTCAGTAAGTGTTCACTTTTCCTCCCAGTTGTTGTTTTGTGATCAGCGACTAGTATCAGAAATATCGTTTCAGTAGTTTACACCTGGAATAGTGTCATGTTATTCATCTTTCACCTTTCTAAGGGCCTATTTATTTCCTAACCATACACAAAACATATGTATCAACTTTCTGTAGGTATGTGGACAAAAAATTAAAACTCAACAAATAGACAAATGGATAGCATGTGTGGAAAGACCTGGGTACCCCTTTACAAAAGAAAAAGAAATAAGTAAATATGTCAAGTATGAAGAAAGTTACAACATTTTATAGTTCAGTAATCAGCACCTATTTTTGTCTCATTTCTAAGGTGAAAACAATAGAATTTCAGTGTGACCGAAAACAAGTTGTTTTTTCACAAAAATGCTCATAACTTTCTCAATATTCAAGATATCTTAATGAAATTTTTCTGTGAAATGGGTTTCATATAGTTATTTGGATCTAATGTGGGTTTCATATAGTTATTTGGATTTGTTACTTGATTTTAACACACATAAAGACTGATTTGGCCTATCTTTTATAGTATTTTTCTGACGAGCAGTTGTTGAAAATACAAATAATTGAATGGAAAACAACGATCCAAGGAAAATTATATATCCTTAATTTAAAAGATGGATTTTGGTTGATTCATGCTATTTCCAGTTGTGTAAGAATATAGAGTTAACAATACTAACGCTGGTGGAGGAAAGAAAGTGGAGAGACCACACAAAAGTTGAGTGTAGCCTACACGACGCGCTGCATTTTGACAGCTTTTCTACAGGTAACGTTCAGTGTCGGTAGTCATAAAAAAAGTGGGGGAGTTTAAATGGCCACGAAATTTTGTACAGCACACCACAAACATATGTTCTTCATGTCTACCTTCCTCTGAAAGGTGTCCAAAGTGGGTAAAAATAATTTCTTGACAGTTGAATTCTTCCGTATTGTTTGAAATCGCCTTTCAGGAGGAAAATGCAGCCTGACTAGAAAAAAATTAAAACAAATGTGCAGTCGAAACCCCTAATGATGTGATTGGCTAAAAATAATCAAGGATTCCCACAGCGAGTCAATGAAACAGCGCATTTTCAGAGACCGCTCAGAAATGAGTTGGGAAAATTCGGCACAGAGATTTGGAACACAATGGCGGACGCTATTTATTTGAAATGTCCACATACCTACTTCAAACTGAATCAATGAGTGAAAAAAAACAAACATTGACTTAAAGGAGTAGTTCACTTTTAAAAAAAACTATTGCTGATAATTTATTCACCCTTATGTCATCCAAGATGTCCACAGTCTTTCTTCAGTCGAAAAGAATTTTAGTTTTTTGATGAAAACATTAAAGCATTTTCTCCATATAATGGACTTCATTGGGAACCAAACGGTTCAAGGTTCAAATGAGAGTTTCAGTGCAGCTTGAAAGGGCTTTAAACGACACCTGATGATGAATAAGGGTCTTATATAGGAGTCATGACTAGATAAAAGATTTGTTCATTTTGATGAACGAGTTTGAACAGGAGAGTCATGAACGCTCATCACACAACAAGCAAGACGAGACATTGTGCTTATAGAATTACATTTTTTATTTATTTTATAAATGACAGGTGATTTCACTAGATCAGGTTCTTATTCATTCGTCTAGTGTTCAATTTTAAAGCCCTTTGAAGCTGCACTGAAACTCTCATTTGGACCTTGAACCGTTTTGGTTCCCAGTAAAGTGCATTATATGGAGAAAATGCTAGAATGTTCTCAGTCAAAAACCTTAATTTCTTTGCGACTGAAAGAAAGAAAGATGTGGACATCTTGGGAGTACAATGAGGTGAGTGAATTATCAGCAAAAGTTTTTTTTTTCTTTTTTTTTTTGTGAACTACTCCTTTAAGTCTATAAATCAACACCAAATACAGAAGTAGCTGTAAATAATGTTCAAGAAAATATTTTTAAATAATTCGACAGCTGCCAGCTAGATGACTTCCATAGCATTACATTTTTAATTGTGAGTATTTCCTGTAAGTTCAGTGTTTTTCAGAGCTGATTTTATCATGTTTTCTATTTTTTTGCATTATAAACTACTTCCTATTGAACTGTCAGCTGTTCCTAAGCTCTGCTGAAGATTATTTACTTAATACTCAGCAGAATGTGTGTCTGTGAGTGTGATTTATTGCTTATCTGTTGGCTACATTTGGCAACCTTCTTTTAGAAAAGAGAAAATAGCCTAGTTCATTAACTTAAACTAATGTTTGTTCTTTTTTAGGTTTTTTTTTAATGTTTTTTTTTTTAGTTACGGCACTTTAACAAAGATTTTTAAAATGAAATTGAAACTTGAATTGTTCATAATAAGATCTATAATAGGCATTTAGGAACTCGATTTGAGGAAATGAATGTGAAAATTGTGCTGCATCTGCTGTTTCATTTTAAGTTTTTTAAAGATGTATTACCATTCTTAATCAGCTTTTCTGTGCTTCACTTAAATAGTCCTGCGGCGTAACATGAAATTTTAAAAAGTTGGAATATTCCATACAGCCTCGATGAATATGAACTCATAAAATATGAATGCATAATAACTGAAAAAGAGATTGCAGGAAAAAAGATGTTTTGGAATATGAATACCGACTGCTTCGCACGTCATCTGATTATGGTAGTTTCACCTGATCTTCAGAAGCCTTGTGGTAAGTCTCCTTACACTCTATCTAGCTATATATAGTATTTACATGCATTTTGAAACCGAGAGAGGGAGGATCTCAGCGTTAGTGTGTGTGCGTGTGTACTTGAACACTCTCACTGGCGTGTGTGTGTTGTTAAGTGAAGGCTGTGTCATTAGCGCTGTCTCTCGGAGCTGTGGGCGCTGATGGCTGAGCTCACTGTTTAATTTACGGTCTTTCTCCTTGCGCTTTCAGTACCCTCTTCAAGACTTTGCTGCCGAGAAGTCTCAAGGTAAGCAGGAAGAAGTGTTGTGCTATAGTAAACTTGAGTAAAATGTTCCAGTTTTGCCAGTGCACCATGTACAAAGATAAATGTGGATTCTGTTAACGTTATTGACGGCATCATGCACTGTTATCTCTGCTATTGATAAGCGTTGAGCCCTGTGAGAACGGCACTGTTGTTGTCTTATTGTGTTGTTTGTTTGTTGTTTGTGACAGGAGATGGTGTGATGAGCCGCAGGAGGGTCTCGGTGAAAGACCTGGGCCAGGGCGACTGTCAGGGCTGGTTGTACAAAAGGAAAGAAAGCAAAGGGCTGTTGGGTTGGAGGTGGAAAAAGTTTTGGTTCGTGCTCAAGAAATGTTCGCTCTACTGGTACACGTCCGACACGGTAAATCATATGTGTGGTTTTCCCTTGATAATGTGTGGCGTCTCTACGGAAAATGTGAACAAGTGTGTTTATGTGTTGAAAGATCAGTTATTATCTCGTGTTGGCAATGAGAAGCCTATGGCACAACCAACTTTGAGGTTAGTGTTAGCGTCGCTATAAATGTTCTCTGTCAGGTGGGTTGTGTGGGTTTGAGCCAGAGTTTGATGATTTGCTCTGGAGCCAAGTGCAGTGAACAGCCAATCATGCGAGCAGTTTGATTCGTTTCTCATTAGGAGTCTGGACTGTTAACTTGTTACCCCATTAACTGCCACTTGCCCATATACGGGCAACCTAAATTTACTTCACTATACTTTAATCTAATAGTCATGACAAATATATCGTTGGAAAGGTCTAAGACTCCTAAATAGATATTTTAGCGCTGTTTTATCTTACAAATCATGAATGAACAGTAATATATGAATTTATGACAAGAGTGCGCCTCAAAAAAATCTACGTCATTACAGGAGTTTCTGACCTTAGTCACAGGTGCCTTAACACACTTTTAATAATTGAAACTTTAGGTTTTTAGTGCTAAAAGTTCATAATAAAACATAATTAGTATTTGTTAATAAAAAAAGATAAAATTATATTTTAAAAAGTAATGTAAGTCCTCTAAAAAAGTATTATATATATATATATATATTTTTTATATATATATTTTTTTTATTTTTTTTTATTATTATTATATCACATATTTTAGTAGTTATCATAAATTAGGATCATTTGAAAGCTTACAGAACTCAGAATTCATCCTGTGAAAACCGTTTTGAAATTGGACATTGCGTTACCATCAGAAACAGTATTTTTTATTAGGCCCCTCCCCTTTTGGCCATCATCTTTCATAATTTATTATTAAAACCTTTTCTAATCTTGACAAAACACATATTGTCAGAAAGGTCTGAGTCTCAAGGTTCCATATTTAGTGACAGAATTGATATTTAGACATAAATGTATTAATTTGTTATGGCAGAATGCATACAATTAAATTCAATAGAATTCAATTGCACCCGGTGGCTATTTTTGGTATAACGCATAAACAAAATACATTTTTGTGCTATCAACTTTAAATTTGGAACGCAACTTGGTTAGATGTATAGCTTTCATTTTATAGTAATTTTATAGTAAAAAATGTTTTGTAAAATATTTATTTTATATTAAAAATATATTAATAAAGTATATTTGATTTACTGTAAATTATAACTTCCATAAGCTTTTTCATACTTTAATTTTTTGAAGTGCTTTCACTTCAGTATCTGTTATTGTTTTCTTTAAAACAAGACCAATCTTGGTCTCTATTCCAAAGAATTTAATTACAACCATTTAAGTTTGTATAGTGCATTTTAATGTCAATTATCAAAAAAAGGTAAAGGGATAATATTTTACTCTAACCGTTTAAACTTGACATAAAGCCCGTTTCGTGGCAGCAGTTTTTCAATTGCCACAGAATTAAATTCATTAAAGTGACATGGCCTTGAAATATGATGACCTGTCCAAACGAAAGTCAAATTTTTAGCTATTTTCGCTGTATAAGCCCCTTTTATGGACCCTTGAACTCGTCTCCGCCCGTCACTTAGAGTGATATTCAATTTCTGCACATCCATACTCTCATTTTTTTCATAGTAAAATGGCAGTGATGGAGGAAATATGTAATAGATAGGATACAAAATGGAAATTGTAAAGTGAGCACACAAAATAAATCCTTGTTGTGTTTTTCACGCGATAGTTTCTTGTGAACACGTGAAAGTCTGTATATGTATACATATATATTTTTTGTAAAGGTCCCCTTGTAAAGAGCTCTGTAAAAGGACTATGACTTACTGTTTTTACCGAATACACAGTTCAAAAGGAACATTTTCAAATCATACAGAAAAAACTGACTGGCAGTCTGTGACTTAAGACTAGCATATCTTGTTTTAAATATGCCTGATAAGAGCTATCTTACGTCTTTGACCCAACATTATTGCACTGTGAAGCTCTTAACTTTGGAGCAACATTGGGGTGACCTTCTTGCATCAGAGAAATGTCTTTTTGCTCACAGCTGATTGGTTCAATTTTGTTTTGCTATCTTTTACCCAAAATAAAACGTGTTCCAGAGCAAGGCTACGTTTCTCAAAAGCATAGCTATCTTAAGTAGGTTGTAGATAGCATTCGGTGCCATTGGTTTCTATGATGTACTTGGTTTTACGAGGCCTTTAGAAAGCAGCTCTTTTCTAGAGATAAATGGTCTCCACTTCCTTTCAGGCAGAGAAGGCCGAAGGCTACATCAACATGAGGGACTTCTTCGTAGAACAAGCTACCGAATGCAAAAAGAAGTTGTGAGTTTGTCTTCCTTATTTAGATTTTTGACTGCTTGTGGTTTGAAAAAAAAACCTGACCTAGTAACACGATCTGTCTTTGTGAAGTTACTGCATGTTGGATTGTTAGTGCAGTTTGCTCTATATGGTTATATTGCTTATACTTGGCAACATATAATACTTTGATCACCTTAGGAACCACCTAGCAACGCCTTTACAACGACCTAGAATAGCATAGCAGCTTTTACAAAGCATTTAAAAAAATACTCAGATCACCTTAAGCCTTGTTCACACTACATGATTTTAAAACACAGGGCTGAACTGTGCAGTTCACACTACATGACTTGCTCTCTGTGAAATCAGGAGTGTTCAAGTTGTTGAGCTGTTCACACCACACGACACAACGTGATTGGTCCGCAACAGGAGGTAACAGCAATACACACGTTGACAACAACTCTGTCACCCAACAATTCTATCTTGCCGACAAACCACGTTTGTCACGGAAAATCACGCGATAAAACAAACCGGAAAATGACAAATAGCACTCGCGCCAATACCCAGCGAAGAAGAGAACACAATACACGGACATGGACGTCAGACAGAAACTAGTGCTGCACACTGTTTGCCCGACGATTTGCTCTGAGAAAATAAAAATAAAAAAATAAATAAGATTTACCAAGTGACCTCAACCCATGCCTTGCTCTGATTGGCTGTAGCTCATGACATCACTGAGGTGATGTGACATGTGACAGCTCTGGATATCTAGCATGCTAAATATTTTTCTGGGCTCGGCAACGCATCTCCGAGGCGTCTGCAAGCGTACTTTGCGTTGTTGGCTCTTTCATACTAACAGATTGGCAAGCGTTCATCGCCCGCTGAAACCTGAGCGAGCTTAAATCGGGGTTTAAAATCCTGTAGTGTGAACTTGGCTTTAGGAACCACCTAGCAACGCCTTAACAACAACCCAGAATAGCATAGCAGCTCTAACAAAACACTAAAAAATACTCAGATCACCTTACGAACCACCTAGCAACGCCTTAACAACAACCCAGAATAGCATAGCAGCTCTAACAAAACACTAAAAAATACTCAGATCACCTTAGGAACCACCTAGCAACACCTTAACAACGACCCAGAATAGCATAGCAGCTCTAACAAAACACTAAAAAATACTCCGATCACCTTAGGAACCACCTAGCAACGCCTTAACAACAACCCAGAATAGCATAGCAGCTCTAACAAAACACTAAAAAATACTCAGATCACCTTAGGAACCACCTAGCAACGCCTTAACAACAACCCAGAATAGCATAGCAGCTCTAACAAAACACTAAAAAATACTCAGATCACCTTAGGAACCACCTAGCAATGCCTTAACAACAACCCAGAATAGCATAGCAGCTCTAACAAAACACAAAAAAATACTCAGATCACCTTAGGAACCACCTAGCAACGCCTTAACAACAACCCAGAATAGCATAGCAGCTCTAACAAAACACTAAAAAATACTCAGATCACCTTAGGAACCACCTAGCAACGCCTTAACAACGACCCAGAATAGCATAGCAGTTTTAACAACACATAAAAAAACTACTCAGATTAACAACCACCCAGAATACTGTAGCTGCATTAGAAACACATTAAAAACACTCAGACCACCTTAGAAACCACCTAGAAACGTCTTAACAACGACCCAGAGTATGTATAGTAGCTTTAAGCCTTGTTCACACTACATGATTTTAAAATGTCGGAGCTGAATATGCAGTTCACACTACATGACTTGCTCTCAGTGAAATCAGGAGTGTTCGAGTTGTTGAGCTGTTCACACCACACAACACAGACGTGATTGGTCCGCAACAGGAAGTAACGCAATACACACGTTGACAACAACTCTGTCACCCAACAATTCTATCTTGCCTACAAACCACGGTTTGTCAGGAGAAATCACGCGATAAAACAAACCGGAAATGACATGAAATAGCACTCGCGCCAATACCCAGCGAAGAAGAGAACACAATACACGAACATGGACGTCAGACAGAAACTAGTGCTGCACACTGTTTGCCCGACGATTTGCTCTGAGAAAATAAAAATAAAAAATAAATAGATTTACCAAGTGACCTCAACCCATGCCTTGCTCTGATTGGCTGTAGCTCATGACATCACTGAGGTTGAGTCATGTGACAGCTCTGGATATCTAGCATGCTAAATATTTTCTGGGCTCGGCAGCGCATCTGCGAGAGGCGTCTGCAAGCGTCTTTGCGTTGTTGGCTCTTTCATACTGAACAGATTGGCAAGCGTTCATCGCCCGCTAAACCTGTCGCGCGAGCTTAAATCGGGTTTAAAATCCTGTAGTGTGAACTTGGCTTTAGGAACCACCTAGCAACGCCTTAACAACAACCCAGAATAGCATAGCAGCTCTAACAAAACACTAAAAAATACTCAGATCACCTTAGGAACCACCTAGCAACGCCTTAACAACGACCCAGAATAGCATAGCAGTTTTAACAACACATAAAAAACTACTCAGATTAACAACCACCCAGAATACTGTAGCTGCATTAGAAACACATTTAAAAACACTCAGACCACCTTAGAAACCACCTAGAAACGTCTTAACAACGACCCAGAGTAGTATAGTAGCTTTAAGCCTTGTTCACACTACATGATTTTAAAATGTCGGGCTGAACTGTGCAGTTCACACTACATGACTTGCTCTCAGTGAAATCAGGAGTGTTCAAGTTGTTTAGCTGTTCACACCACACAACACAACGTGATTGATCCACAACAGGAGGTAACGCACTACATGAGCTGACAACGCACTACATAGAGATACAACCACGATCGGATGATAAGAGCAAATCATTTGTTACCCAATCAGAGCTGTTTCAGCACTATGTTACAGTCTAAATCCTGAAAATAATCAAATAAATAACGAGTTGACAACAACTCTGTCACCCAACGATTCTATCTTGTCTACAAACCATGTTTTGTCACAAAAAACCACACAATAAAACGAACCAGAAATGACACGAAACAGCACGTGCATCAATACCCAGCGAATAAGAGAACACATCATGGCAATATAGACATCAGACAGAATCTATTGCTGCACACCGTTTGCGTGATGATTTGCTCTGAGAAAAAAATGCAAAAAGAAAAAGTAAGATTTACCTGGTGTCCTCAACCCATGCATTGCTATGATTGGCTAGTACTCATGACATCACTGAGGTTGAGTCGCACGACAGCTCTGGATATCTAGCAGGCTAGATATTCTTCTGGGCTCGGCGACGACGTGTCTGCGAGCGGTGTTCGCTGCGTTTTTGGCTCTTTCATACTAACAGATTGGTAAGCCGTTCATCGTCCGCTAATTCCCGCGATTTGCACGCGATAACACCCTGACCTGTCGGCGAGCTCAACGATTGCAAATCGGGCATAAATCAGGCTTAAAATCCTGTAGTGTGAACTTGGCTTTAACAAAACATAAAAAAATACTCAGATCACCTTAGGAACCACCTAGCAACGCCTTAACAACAACCCAGAATAGCATAGCAGCTCTAACAAAACACTAAAAAATACTCAGATCACCTTAGGAACCACCTAGCAACGCCTTAACAACGACCCAGAATAGCATAGCAGTTTTAACAACACATAAAAAACTACTCAGATTAACAACCACCCAGAAAACTGTAGCTGCATTAGAAACACATTTAAAAACACTCAGACCACCTTAGAAACCACCTAGAAACGTCTTAACAACGACCCAGAGTAGTATAGTAGCTTTAAGCCTTGTTCACACTACATGATTTTAAAATGTCGGCTGAACTGTGCAGTTCACACTACATGACTTGCTCTCAGTGAAATCAGGAGTGTTCAAGTTGTTTAGCTGTTCACACCACAACACAACGTGATTGATCCACAACAGGAGGTAACGCACTACACGAGTTGACAACGCACTACATAGAGATACAACCACGATCGGATGATAAGAGCAAATCATTTGTTACCCAATCAGAGCTGTTTCAGCACTATGTTACGGTCTAAATCCTGAAAATAATCAAATAAATAATGAGTTGACAACAACTCTGTCACCCAACGATTCTATCTTGTCTACAAACCATGTTTTGTCACGAAAAACCACACAATAAAACGAACCAGAAATGACACGAAACAGCACGTGCATCAATACCCAGCGAATAAGAGAACACATCATGGCAATATAGACATCAGACAGAATCTATTGCTGCACACCGTTTGCGTGATGATTTTGCTCTGAGAAAAAAATGCAAAAAGAAAAGTAAGATTTACCTGGTGTCCTCAACCCATGCATTGCTATGATTGGCTAGACTTCATCGACATCACTGAGGTCTAGAGTGACACGACAGCTCTGGATATCTCAGCAGGCTAGATATTCTGGGCTGACGGACGCCGTCTGCGAGGCGTCTGCGAGCGGTTTCCGCTGCGGTTTTGGCTCTTTATATACTAACAGATTGGTAAGGCGTTCATCGTCCGCTAATCCCCGCGATTTGCACGCGATAACACCCTGACCTGTCGGCGAGCTCAACGATTTGCAAATCGGGCATAAATCAGGCTTAAAATCCTGTAGTGTGAACTTGGCTTTAACAAAACATAAAAAAATACTCAGATCACCTTAGGAACCACCTAGCAACGCCTTAACAACAACCCAGAATAGCATAGCAGCTCTAACAAAACACTAAAAAATACTCAGATCACCTTAGGAACCACCTAGCAACGCCTTAACAACGACCCAGAATAGCATAAGCAGTTTTAACAACACATAAAAAAACTACTCAGATCACCTTAGGAACCACCTAGCAACGCCTTAACAACGCCTAGCAGGCTAGATATTTTTCTGGGCTCGGCGAGGCGTCTGCGAGCGAGTTTCGCTGCGGTTTTGGCTCTTTCATACTCAACAGATTGGTAAGCGTTCATCGTCCGCTAATTCCCGCGACTTGCACGCGATAGCACCCTGACCTGTCGGCGAGCTCGACGATTTGCAAATCGGGCATAAATCAGCTTAAAAATCCTGTAGTGTGAACTTGGCTTTAACAAAACATAAAAAATACTCAGATCACCTTAGGAACCACCTAGCAACACCTTAGCAACGACCTAGAATACCGTAGCAGCATTAGAAAAAAATTTAAAAACACTCCAGACCACCTTAGAAACCACCTAGAAACGTCTTAACAACGACCAAGAGTAGTGTGGTAGCTTTAACAAATCATTTAAAAAAGTACTCAATCACCTTGATTGGAACCACCTAAGCAATGCCTTAACAACGACCCAGAATAATGTAGCAGCAATGAAACACATTCAAAAACACTCAAACCACCTTAGGAACCAACTAGCAACCACATGCAACTTCCAATCAGCTTCATTCCACACAACATCCTAGCAACCTCCCACAACATCTTGGCAACCTCCCAGAACATCTTAGCAACCTCCTACACCCCATTGAGAACCCACTCGAAGTAGACTATCAAACCTCGTAGCAACACCATAGCAACAACTTAGCAGTGCTTTAACAACCAACTAACATTTGTCCTAAGAAACCATCCAGAACACCAGCAGCCATAGAAACACGCTAAAACCATTCAGACAACCCTATCAAGAAACTGCACCCTGGCGACTACTCAGAACATCGAGTAGTTGAAGTCGTTATGGGGTTGTCACTTGACTGTTGCATTAAGAACATGTGGTCTCGAGCTACTAAATCTGATTTTTTTTTTTTTGCACTGGAAGTGTGTCATCTGTACCCCACTGAATGTGTGTTCAGAGCAGACAGTTTCCTGTGTGTCTAAATGTGTGGTCTGAACCACTAGAGACTTCCTTCTTAAATACATACAGTGATGTTGCTTTACTTTCATAACAATAATTGGATGTTGATAAGACAGAAGACAGACTTTAGTGTCAAATACATGTCCGTTTTTGTGTAATGCTTCCACTACGCCACACATCCCCAAATCCAGTATGTCAGCCTTGAGAACTGCTGGGGTTGTGTATGTTTTTATTTGTGTTCACTTATTTCTTCTTTTCCAGTGCAATGAAAGCAAGCCACCTCCACATGGTGACACTCTACTTTGCAGCTGAAAGCTTGAAAGACATGAACAAGTGAGTGACTCTTTGGTCTGGTGGTGACATGTTTGCACTGCAGTGTGACAGGCTTCGACACCTAGCTGTGACCAAAGCTGCACAATTGAGCACATTTGATGAAGGTGTGCAAACAGGGTTTTGCACACCTCCAGTGCTAAAAATACAACATGGTTCTCCGCAACTGAGCTTAATCTGATAAAATGTGTCAAATTCTGCAAACTATTGAAGTATTTAATTAGAAATTACACTTAAACGTCTTCACACTTGGTTTGATTGCCTGTTCCAAACCCGAGTTTGATTGCAGTGCTAGTGTGAAAACATCCTAATAGAGCAGTTCACACGTACTTATTTTTTACCAAAACGTTCACGTTCCTGTGTGGAGGTGATTTATCTGGTTCCCACACTTATAAACAAACGATGACGTATTGGGGTTCATTTTTAAATGTTGTTTATTGGACTTCTTAACCGGTTCAAAAACCAACATGGCCCATCAGGATGTTTGTGTACATCTGTTGCTAATGTTTGAGAACGTATTTGAATATAAGCCTGCGTTGAGTTACGTTTGTCTTGGATCTCGGTTGAAGACCAATTAGACCGTAGAGTGCATGTTTCTGCTGAACAGAAATGTATCTTTTTACCATAAAGTTGAAACTCACAAGAGATGTTAGCACAGTAGCTACACTGTAAAAAAAACTATTGTTGGTTTAACTTAAAATGGTTACATGGTTGCCTTGCAGTTAATTTGAAATTAAATATATTGAGTTTGTTGATTTAAACCAATCTCTTTCATTTGTATTATGATTATGTTATCTGAACCACATTCATTATCTAAATTGATTTGTCAAAAGTTTTTTTTTACAGTGTGAGAAACCAAACACAGTTTTTGATCAGAAAATTTTTGCGCTACATTTCTCCGTCCCCTACGTCACTGAGTTCTGGGTTCCAATCCAGCTTGAATCAAGTTTTTAGGGCTGGGGTGGAACTGAATATTTATTTATTTATTTTTCTGCAGTCAAAATGCATGGATCAGTTCGAAAACGGACACTGGCCGGGAACCAAAAAATTACCAAATTCTCTCCCAGATAATGCCGTAAACTATACTGAGGACCTTAAACTTAGAAAACGTGCAACATTCCAAAAATATTGCACTAGTCGTAGATTCTTCCAAATCAGAGATGTAATGATTCGACCGGCCACTGACCGGAACTCGGACGATTTTACGCTTGACCGGTAACCTAACCAGTCAGTCTCACCTTTCCTAATCCAAGCCGAATCGTTTATTTGCCAGCGGCAATAGGGGAAGAAAATGTTTAAATATTCCATGTGACTACAGTGGCTCAGACAGATAAGTTTATCAAGCAACGTGAATACTTTTTGTGCGAAAAAACTAACAAAAATATTCGAAAAAACAAACAAAAATATTCCATGTGACTACAGTGGCTCAACGATAAGTTTATCAAGGCAACGTGAATACTTTTTGTGTGAAAAAACAAACAAAAATATTCAAAAAAACAAACAAAAATATTCCATGTGACTACAGTGGCTGCAACGAAAATTTATCAGAGCGCAGTGAATACTTTTTGTGCGAAAAACTAACAAAAATATTCAAAAAAACAAACAAAAATATTCCATGTGACTACAGTGGCTCAACGATAAGTTTATCAAGCGACGTGAATACTTTTTGTGTGAAAAAACAAACAAAAATATTCGACAAAACAAACAAAAATATTCCATGTGACTACAGTGGCTTCAGCGAAAAGTTTATCAAGCCACAGTGAATACTGTTTTGTGAGAAAAACAAAGAAAAATATTTAGAAAAAACAAACAAAAATATTCCATGTGACTACAGTGGCTCAACGATAAGTTTATCAAGCGACAGTGAATACTTTTTGTGCGAAAAAACAAACAAAAATATTTGAAAAAACAAACAAAAATATTCCATGTGACTACAGTGGCTCAACGATAAGTTTATCAGAGCGACGATGAATACTTTTTGTGCAAAAAATAACAAAAATCTCAAAAAAACAAACAAAAATATTTCATGTGACTACAGTGGCCTAGAAAAGTTTCTTCAAGTGACATGCCAATGAATACTTGTGTGCAAAAAACTAACACAAAGTATTCGAAAAACAAACAAAATCTACTCCATGTGACTACAGTTGCTCACGCAATAGTCGTATAAGCGACGGGAATCTTTTATGCAGGAAAACAAACAAGAATGACAACTTTATTGGACTATTCCTTTACTTCCTTGTAGGCCTGAGACGTGGTTATTTTTGTTATGTTTTTGGCACAAAAAGTAGTCTTGATTGCTTGATGAACATACTTGAGCCACTGTAGGCACATGGAATATTTAAACATTTTCTTAAATGACTTTCTGGGCTGTCAAGTTTCAATCCCTTAGGCAGCCTATGTGAGCAGTGATCCAGCTCTCAAATTTAATCAAAAATATCCTTATTTGTGTTCTGAAGACGAACGAAGGTCTTCGGGGTTGGTACAATTCAGGCACAGATGCACAGAGTCCAATTACGTCAGATGCATGCTCTCGCTCTCTCTTCTCTCCGACGGCGAAGTGACGCACACCCGCCTCCTCTCACTCACTCTTCTCATGCAGTCCGGTTAAATAGTGCTTGTATTGTGCCTAATTTCACTAATTCTCACGGTCTGTGATCTAGGAGCGTACAAGCCGCCTCAGTCTCAAGCAGCTTGAGTCGCAAGTACCAAAATGAGTGGCTTTACCCCCTTAAACCGAAGCCAGAAATCTTGGCGAGTCTTCAGTTAAACACAGTTGTGTAACAGTATATTGGATCTGTGCATAAACTCTTAAAGTGACAGCAGTTTAATAAACCTGCTGCTGTCCGTCACGTTAATCAAAGAAGAGAAATCACTCGAATCTCTTTGACTGAGTAACTTTTGTAAGTAATTGTAAACATTAAAAGGTTAGTTCACCCAAAAATGAAAATTAAGTCATTAATTACTCACCCCCATGCTGTACCAACCCCGTAAGACCTTCGATTCGTCTCGGAACACAAATGAAGATATTTTTGGGCCCCTTCCACACTACTTCGTTTTCGTTTAAAAGCGGAGAATTAAAGACGAATACGATCTCTGTCCACACCAGCGTTTTATCTGCATATTAGAAATGATCTCCGTCCACATTAAAACGACTGAAAGCGTGGATCACATGACCATTCACCAAAACTCGGGGCATGCCCGTTTTAGTCTGGACGGGAGGTGCAACGTAGCAAAAGGTCTCCGTTTTTAAACGGAAACGCAGTAGTGTGGACGGGGCCTAAGGGATCGAAACTTGATGGCCCAGAAAGTCAATGAAGAAAATGTTTAAATATTCCATGTGACTTCAGTGGCTCAAGTATAAGTTTATCAAGCAACGGGAATACTTTTGTGCGAAAAAAACAAACAAAAATAACGACTTTATTTGACTATTCCTTTTCTTCCTTGTAGGCCTGAGACGAGAGTTCAAGAGATTTCCACGACGCATGTGCGAGATTGCCGATCTCCTTCAACTACTTCAGTTCTCGAGACATGCGTACGTGGAAATCTCTTGAACTCTCGTCTCACCCCCATGTCATCCAAGATGTCCATGTCTTTCTTTCTTCAGTCGAAAAGAAATTAAGGTTTTTGATGAAAACATTCCAGGATTTTTCTCCATATAATGGACTTCAATGGGAACCAAACGGTTCAAGGTCCAAAAGACACTTTCAGAACAAACCGCTCATTAAATAAATAAATATAACAAAGTTTAAGTTTTAAAAGCTCAAATGCTCGCCTTGCTCTGTTCTGTGCGCGTTCGTGACTCTCCTGTTCGAACTAGTTCATCAAAATGAACAAATCTTTTTCCGAGTCATTTGGTTTATTCAACAAACGAAACGAACAAATTTCTTTTCGGACTGGAGGAGAAGAAAGACATGGACATCTTGGATGACATGGGGGTGAGTAAATTATCAGCAAAAGTTTTTTGAAAAGTGAACTACTCCTTTAAATTCTGTAATACTTCTTACCTGAATATACCGTATTCCCTCCAGAAAAACTTGTTTGTTTGTTTATTATCTCTCTTTATTCTATAGCATTTATTGATGGTGTTGTTTTAAAATTAATTTGTTCTTATTTTATTAGTCTTTTTACTTGTTTGTTTATGAAAATAAAATGTTGTATTGATTAAAAGTAGATTTCTGTTTGCATATACTGTCAGTTATAGTTATAGAAAATCTGAATCGGCAGGTCACATTTACAAAAAAAGAAACGGAAATCAGAATAAACCAAGAAAATTGCAATCGGTGCTTATCTATTCAAAATAGCTCCTTTTTTGTTGCATTGGAAGGAAAGCGATCATGGGTTTTGCTTTGAATCAGACAAGTTATTGACAGAAATATATATTTCTTCTTGTAAAACTTTCCTGTTCGGCTGTGTTGAGACATAAATAAACCTGTGAGTGGAAAACATTGAGAGAAAGCTGTGGGTGTGCTGCCATTAAACTGTGGGCAGAGGATACATAATGATCCATTACAATCATTCCACCCATCTGATAAGTGTAGGTTTACTGTAATTAATGTGTTTTTGTTTTTTTTTAAAACTAGATGGCTGGCTAAACTCTCCCAGGCTTCAAATGAACCTGAACCCACAGACTCTACGATCGGAGGTAAAGATTCACGCCACACATGCGTACGGAAGCCTAGTTAACACTGAGTCCAATTCAAACCTGACACTTTAATGGCTGAGCTGTCATACTGAGACTGTGATTGTGTGATATAGAGTGCTACAGTGAGGAGAGCGATGATGATGATGAAGCTGAGGTGTCTGTGGAGGACACGGATCAGCTGACCCCGGATCTCTGCATGTGAGTAAACACACTTTATCAAGACATGCTAATACTGAGAGCTTGCTAACCGTACGTATTAAACTCCAGCATTAAAATTTATGTGATGTGACTGAAAATGGGTGAAGCAATGGTGCATTTCCACATGCACTACTATAAACAAAAATTAGGGTCCGTTTTTATTTTTTTTTTTTTTTTTTTTATGTATCTTTTTATTCAGAAAGAAAATTTAAATTCATCAAAAGTGACCATAAAGACATTTCTAATGTTGCTAAAGATTTATATTTCTAATAATTTCTAAAAAGTTTGTGTTTACATAATATGTGTGTGTGCTGTATAGTTATTTTGTATAAATAAATACTCACACGCATGTATATATTTAAGAATAAAAAATATATTTTATATATAATATTAATTAGTGTGTGTGTGTGTGTGTGTGTGTGTGTGTGTGTGTGTGTGTGTGTGTATGTGTGTGTGTGTGTGTGTGTGTGTGTGTGTGTGTGTGTGTGTATGTATATAAGTATGTATATATGCACTTGTTATATATATATATATATATATATATATAAATAAATAATAAAAAAAACATATACATAAATAATAAAAAAATAAAATAATATAATATATATATATATATATATATATATATATATATATATATATATATATATATATATATATATATACATACATACATGCATACATACATACATACATACATACATACATACATACATACATACATACATACATACATACATACATACATACATACATACATACATACATGCATGCATGCATATGTGTGTATTTATATATACAAAATGATTATACACAGCACACACACATTATGTAAACAACACAAACTTTTATATTGGATGCGATTCATCGTTTCCGAGCACTAATTTTGAATCGAAGAATCCTGAAAAAAAAAAAAAAAGAAAATGAATCATGGTTTCCACCAACATATTAAGCAGCACGAGTCATTGATGATAATAAATGTTTCTTGATTATATTAACATTTCAGCATCTTAGAATGATTTCTGAAGGATCATGTGACCCCCTTAGACTGGAGTAATTATGCTGAAAATTCAGCTCTCCATCAGAGGAATAATTTCCATTTAAAAAAAAAATTTTCATGGAATTTTTTTTTTATTACTGTTTTTACTGTAATTTGTCAAGTAAATCTCTCTCTTTCTTTCTCTCTCATATATATATATGTATATATATATATATATATATATATATATATATATATATATATATATATATATATATATATTTGTCATAGTCACACTGACTATGACAAATATATGTTGTGATATATCAAAACATATATGTTATTCTGTTTTGAAATGGTATTTCTTTGAGGTTTTGAAAGATTGCTGTTATAATTGAAGTGTATTTGTGTGTATGTCTCAGGGTTGTCTCCCGCCTCCCCGCTCCTCTTCCTCTCCATGTCACCGCACAGAGACTCAGAGCGCAGACAGTGAGTCGTGGCACGAGATCAGCACAGAGGAAGACCCCATCGCCAAATTACAGGAGTTCAAAGGAAACGACCGTGAGTGAGCGCTGGAATGAGATGTCTTATCCTTATATGTGCAAATCAAAATCATTAACAGTTTAAAGAGGTAGTTTACAATTGTCATAATTTACCCACCTTTCGCTCCACTTCCAAACACATCAATATTTAACAAAAGACCTGAGAGATTTCTGTTCCTCCATTGAAAGTCTATTCTAACAACACTTTCAAGAAGTGTATAAAGAAATCGGTAAACGGTTTAATCCAAGTCTTCTGGAGAGACAATAGTTTGAGTTACTGTTGACCAGTTTCGATGCTCTACTTGTCAAGAATCGGCATATACACGGACCACAAAACATGTTCCACAGATTTTTCTGCCATGTCTTCTTTTAAAGTGTTCATGACATGAGATTTGAGTGGAAGAACGTTCACTTTAACCGACTTGTTTGCTCATTTCTGTAGAGACTTCAGAAGGATCCTGGCATTAGAAACAAGAGGATGGTTTATTTCAATGATGTCCAGGATCGCGTCTGATTATTATGTTTGTTCGGAGCATTTTGTTTTGTCAATGAGGCGTAGTGTATTTGAGGGTTTGCAAAACTGTTTGTAAATTGTCATAATGCTTTGTCTGTAAATTTTCAGAAATCGTTGATTAAAAAAAAAATTTGTCACAAATTTAGCATTTTGCAGAGATTTCGTTATTTTTAGAAAAGTGAAGCCACACTTTGGACCGCCGACCCAAGCTACTTATGTTGACTTGCGCGGTTATGCCAACACTTCCGGTAGATGCTTCTTCGTTGGTGTTGTTCAGCAGTTTCTTCTTCTGGTCGGCGGACTGTGAATATCGAAACTAGGAATCGAAATTTTAACTTTTGAACGATTCCGGGAAAGCGAAAAGTTAGCCCCGGTTCCAATCGATTCTTGATTCTCGATACCCAACCCTAGCTGGGAGTCGCCAGTCAATCGCATCATATCTGCGTTACCTCGAGTTTACGCTCGTACTACGTGTCAGTCCTGGACAAATGCGGAAGTTGTAGTTGTGCGTTAGCGTCTATAGAGCAACAAACGTCAGCTTGTTTTAGCGCATTTGTTATGGAATGCTGCACTATTATTCTTTTCAATTATTCTCGGAATGTGAACTGTTGACTGTAAAGGGGGTCGCACACCGGACGAGAAGAGCCGCGCCACGTCTAGGACAAAGTCCAGTATCGCACACCGGACGCGCACTTTCTCATCAGTATATGGCCAGCAATATTGTTATGTTTAATGACATGAAAGGAAGATAATATCTGTTCTATGTTATTATTGTACTGTACAATTAAATACAATCGTTGCTGAGTCTGCAGTCTGAAAATTTTACCTCAGAACATCCGTTAACTGAATGAATTGAGAATCTCACCTGAAAAATCTAATGACATCAGCAATTGTCATTTAAGCAGCTGATTTCTGTAAATTAATGCAAAACTAAATGCATATTGCAGCATAGGGCGAAGTCAGGATCCATTAGCAACGATTTGACTTCAAACCCTCTCCACCATAGCTTCGTCCAGTGACTCACAGTACATCTGTGATAACTAATATACTTTTAAACCTGACTTTTCTTGCGGCTATTTCAGTTTAATGAAAAACAAGCATGTCATTTAAACGCAACATTTATAGAAATCGAACTTTACCTCATCCATGACAACTAATTTTCGATTCCCGTACTGATTTATCCACGTTGGAGTTGAAAACAACAGTTCCCATCATTCCCCGTTCCTCCACGTCATCATCAAGCAAAGCCGTTGTTGTTGTTTTGAATGTCAGCGCCCTCTAGCGGCATAAAATCTTAGGTATTGCAGCTTTAAAGGGGTGGTTCGGGAATTTTGGACATCGGGCCTCATTTCCAAGTGAGCCTTAGTGTTATTTATCAGTAGAGACATTTTTTTAAAAAATCATCCAGTCGTCCCAGTGGCGCAGTTGGCCGGTGCTAGGCTAACGCGAATCAATGGTATCTGTTTTAGCATGCCATTAAAACAGTTTTACCCACTCCACAGTTCACCAAAAGTACATCAATTATAACGCCAGACTATCGATGTAAATGTCTGTTGATAGAATAATGTTAGAAATCAAACTACTCAATGTAGTTTGACATATGAAAATATATTTCAATGTTCGCATTACATTTACAGGAACTAGTTTCTCAGCAGCGCGGAATTTTACTTTGCTCCGGGAGTAGAACTGTGCCGGGAAAGTATACACAACAGAATCGCACTACATAACAGCCGAACGTCAAGTTAGCTAGTAGCCTCAGACGACTTTGTCATGTCACAGAGTGATCGAAACGATAACAAGTCACTGAGTTTGAATGCAGTTCCAGCCGTTCTCTTTACGAGAGGTTCTCTCGTATTGCGTAAGCTAGCTTACGCTGCCGGGAAAGATTCATCTTTTCTGAGAAGTTGAAGCCAAAAAATTATCCTATAATTTTGTATCCAATGTGAACGCAGTTCACTGCAGCAGACCATGAGCGGGCTAGCTCAGCAGCTCATTGGTTCGCTCAGGGAGAACTGCTACAGCCTATGAGGGAACTCGGTTGAACTCGTGACCAATGAGAAGCAGACACGCTCTCATTGCGTCAGAGCCCGCCAGACGGAGTGGCCCGAGTCTATAGATAGCGAGTTTCCCGCTGTTTTCCGATTTTCATCTCTTCAGCGAGGCTATACGCACCTGCTGATCTCCAGAGGAAGCCGCGTCGCCGTCGAGAAGGCATCTCTTCAGCGAGCGTGTGGACAGAGTCTGAGGAAGCCGGCCGTCTTCGCCACCTTCAGCCATCCTGCGAGCTGACGCCATCCGGCGACGTATCCTTACATTTGTATTTTGCTTGTGTTGTGTATTTTCACAAAAAAGCAGCGAGCGTCTTTTTAAAGATGCCTCGCACACCTCATGCCGCTCCCCTCTCAGCGCCGGAGTCCGCGCTGTATGTGGGACGAGCCGCTTACAGCTGTGCCGAACCGCGGCTAGCTTTCTTTACTTTACAAGAGAGCTAGCTTGCCCCCGCGCATAGCTTCACCGAATATGGGTTTATCAATGGTGTGTTGTCCCGCCGAGGCTGGTCCTGTTCGCCACCATCACGCCCTCTTATCTGCTCGCGCTCCTGTGCTTGTGTGTTACTGCTGTGGCTCAGTGGTAAAACACAAAGCTTTTCGCGCCAGAGAGACCCGTGTTCGAATCCGGCTCTTGCAGATAATTTTTTGCACGACATGAGAAACGAGTGTGTTTTTAACCCGCCGAGGCCGGTCAGCATCCTCTAACGTTTCTCTTTCCTCGTTCGAAGCGGCCATGAACGCCCCCGTGCATAGCTTCACCGTGAATGAGTTTGTGTTACTGTTGGTCTCGCCGAGGCTGGACCTGTTCGCCACTGACACGCCCCCTTATCTGCTCGCGCTTTCAGCTTATTGTGTCTTACTGCTGTGGCTCAGTGGTAAAATACAAAGCTCCTCGCGCCCAGAGAGACCCGTGTCCGGCTCTTGCAGATAATTGTATGCAGCTCTGAGCTCGCGGCCAGCTTTCTTACGTTTCAGAAAGCGGCCGCGCTCTCCCGCGCTCATGCGTCAGCGGCGACATGAGAAACGAGTGTGTTTTCAGCCCGCCGAGGCCGGTTAGCACCCACCTCTCTAACGTTTCTCTTCCTCGTTCTAGCGGCCAAATTGTCTATTTTGCAGCAACGAGCCTGTTATTACATGAACGCCTGCAATAACGCTGACAGATTCGATTGACGCCAATGCTGTTCAAGCACACCCCGTGTCTAACAGAGCCCACTCTCTTAGCTGGCTATGCCGCCTGAGTGTTATCTGTAACAGATGTGCCCACGTCCGTGCTCACATCTTCTTTCTGCCCGCTCTCATTACACGGCCAGGTCACGTGCATCCCAGCCTCTTCAGTCTCGTGCCCGCTCGCAGCGCTCACGTCTCTACATGCACGCGACCCCGCGCGTCGTCAGGCTATATTTCAGTCTCTGCCGCTTACAGCGCTCAGGTTTCTATCACGCACTTGCACGCGCGTCACCTGTGCAGCCTGTATCAGGCGAAAATGTAAACAGGCATAAGTGCATAATGTCTGGTTTACACCAAACATACTATAAGTGTAGTATATGTGCCCACAGTTCAGTGTTCACTCCTATACTCAAGCACCACACTTGTGCTCGCTGCAGTCTCGTGCCCGCTTGCAGCGCTCGCGTCTCTACATGCACGCGACCCCGCGCGCACCACAAGTGCAGCCTTTCAGGCTATATATAGGCTCTGCCGCTCACAGCGCTCAGGTTTCTATCACGCACTTGCGCGCGTCACTTGTGCAGCCTGTATCAGGCTAAAACGCAATCAGGCATAAGTGCAGAATGTCTGGCTTACACCAAACATGCTATAAGTGTAGTATATGTGCCCACAGTTCAGTGTTCACTCCTACACACAAACACCACACCTGTACCACGCTCACACTGTAAGCGCGCTCACACACGTGCTCAGCCCGCTATGTGTATACACATACATGTGTTGTATACACACGCTTTTGTGTGAATATGCGCCCACATCCTGTGTTCGCCCATACACAAAGCACCACACTCCCTGTGCCTCTGTCAGAGCCCACTCTCAAAAAGCGGACACTTCCCCCTTGAGTGTAGGTCCCGTTGCCTAAACATTCTCAGCGTGCCCACACACTGTGTCCAGCCCGCTATGTGCAACAATCAGGCCGATATAGCCAGTCACCCGCTAGTGTCACGCTTCTAAGCGTGGGAAGCTATCCCGGGAATCTCCCCATGGGTGCTAAGCACAATAAAATACGGCTATCTGTTACAGTTCCGTCGCCGCCCTCCACGCTTTCGGGCGCGGCCCGAAACTACAGTGATTTTAGAAGCAACAAACAGTCCTCCCGTTCGGCCTATCCTTAGCACCCCGTACGTTCACGAAGTGCATGGAATACGGCGCTCGCCCCCTGCGGAGCCAGGGGCTGCGAATTTTGAACTATTTGGACGACTGGCTGATTTTGGCACAATCACAGACGGAGCTACTGTCTCTTCGTACAGTCCTCCTCGACCATCTGAACACCTTGGGTCTCTCTGTCAACTGGACAAAGAGCTCGCTTCAGCCCTATCAGACGATTTCCTTCCTGGGAATAGATCTAGACTCAGTGGCTATGACGGCTCGCTTATCTGCACAGCGCGCGCGCCGTGTTCAGCGTCTTCGCCGCATCCTGTCAGATGGACACCCTCACACCTCTGAAAACTTTTCAGAAGGCGCTGGGTTACATGGCCTCAGCCTCCGCAGTACTTCAGCTGGGTCTACTGCGCATGCGGCCCCTTCAGCTTTGGTTGAAGAGCCGTGTGTCTCACCGTGCGTGGACCACGGGCGCCAGCTGATCAAAGTTACGCAGACCTGTATCTCGGCTCTGCAACCATGGACAGTGGCAGAATGGTTTCAGCGGGGCGTTACCATGGGAACCGTCTCTCGCCGATAAGTCTTTGCGACAGACGCATCCAGACTCAGGTTGGGGTGCGGTCTGCGAGGGCTCACCGGCCTCTGGCCACTGGTCAGTTCAAGAGAGCTCCCTACACATAAACTGTCTGGAGATGATCACGGTCGAGAACTCGCTCGCGTTTTCCTCCCGCGCATTCGGGTCACCACGCATTGATCCGCTCAGACAATGCAGCCATAGTCTCCTATTTTCAACCGTCAGGGCGGTGTCAGATCCAGGAACCCCTTCCTGATGACGAAATGCATTTTAGTTTGGTCCCAGAGCCACCTGCTCTCGCTGAGGAGACGCACGTGCCGGGCCACCTGAATGACGGCCCAGACAGACTGTCCAGGAACCTCATCCTTCCGGGAGAATGGTCCCTGCACTTTCAATCAGTCCAGAAACTGTGGCGAATATTCGGCAGAGCAGAGGTGGATCTCTTCGCGTCAGAGGAGAACGCTCACTGCCCAATACTTTTCTCAAGAGCGAGGACGCGCTGAGCCCAGGAGTGGCCAGCCGCCCGCCTTAGGCTTTCCCTCCGGTCTCCCTGTTACCACAGGTTTTACAGAGGATCAGGGAAACACGCCACTCGGTGCTCCTCATAGCCCCGCGTTGGGAGAGTCAGACTTGGTTTCCGGACCTCGCTCAGCTGTCGCAGACAGCCCCGTGGCCCATTCCAGTCAGAGCAGATCTCCTCTCTCAAGCTCGCGGCACGATCTGGCATCCCCACCCTAAGCACTGGGCGCTTCATGCACGGGTGATCAACAACTATCCGATGCTGATCACCCGGGGGAGAGTTAAACACGATCATGAACGCCAGAGCGGCTTCTACTAGGAAGCTCTATGCGTCAAAATGGTCTGTGTTCTCGAAAAGGGTGCACCGACAAAAACCTAGACCCTCAGCGGTGCGACGTGTCGTCTTTGCTTGTCTTCCTTCAGGAGATGCTGGATAGGGGCAGGTCCCCATCCACTCTCAAGGTTTACGTGGCAGCTGTCGCGGAGTTCGCTGAACCCCGACGCGCTCAGTCTCTGGGCAAAGACGAGCTCAGTCATCCGCTTCCTCTGGGGAGCTAGAAGGATGAACCTTCCGCGCCCCTTCAGTTCCCAATTGGGATCTTTCTATAGTTCTCGAAGCTATGGAAGCCTCCCCCGTTCGAAGCGTTAGAGTCTGTGGACCTAAAATACCTCTCGCTATAAACCGTTTCTGTTTGCCCCGTCATCAGTAAAACGCGTGGGAGACCTTCACGCGCTCTCTTCTTGCGCTGCGTGTCTTGAGTTTGGACCCAATGACTACATAGTCTTCCTCAAACCTAGACATGGATATGTCCCCAAAGCGATTGGTACCCCGTTCAGGGATCAGGTTTTTCCCTATCGGCTCTACCCATCCGATAACGAATGTGACGCCAATCTCCTTTGTCCGGTTCGGACTCTGAGATTGTACACTACACGCGCTGCCGCGTTCAGCACGCTCTGAGCAGCTTTTTGTTTCGTTCGGTGAGCGCACCAAGGGTCTGGCCACCTCGAAACAGACACTATCCTAATTGAATTGTGGACGCTATTGCTTCTGCTAATGCATCAAAAGACCTGTCATGCCCTTTGGGCATCAGGGCTCATTCCAACAGAGGCATGGCCTCACCGTGGGCATGGTCCAGCGGCTTTTCCATTCAGACATATGCGGTGGCAGCGGGAGGGGCTTCCCTTCCACCTTGTCAGATTTTACCTTGCAGGCAAAGCTACTAGCAGCCTGAGTATGCTTCAGCTCTTATGTTGAGCTGCACTATTGGGAGTCACACTCATACAACCGGCGTGCCGCTTGTTCTTCCCTCATGTGCTTACGTACTACACTATCACCGGCCCGCTTGCTGGCCCTTTTTATGTCACGTACATTAATTTCCCACTTATAAGGGTCCCCGGGATTCCTCCCCCGGGACTCATTGTGGATGCCTAGCGCGCACGGCGTTGACCAGGTGTTCCCGTAGCGTGAGCTAGCTTACGCAATACGAGAGAACCTCTCGTAAGAGAACGAATCGGTTACCTGACGTGACCTCGGTTCTCTCGAGATGAGGGAACGAGTATTGCGTTCCCGGCCGTGCTTGCGCAACCAGTGTTCTCGCTTCATTCAATGGAAACCGGAAAACAGCGGGAAACTCGCTTATTCATAAGACTCGGGCCACTCCGTTTGGCGGGCTCTGACGCAATGAGAGCGTGTCTGCTTCTCATTGGTCACGAGTTCAACTGAGTTCCCTCATAGGCTGTAGCAGTTCTCCCTGAGCGAACCAATGAGCTGCTAGCTAGCCCGCTCATGGTCTGCTGCAGTGAACTGCGTTGACATTGGATACAAAATTATAGGATAATTTTTTGGCTTCAACTTCTCAGAAAGGATGAATCTTTCCCGTAGTGTAAGCTAGCTTACGCAATACTCGATTCCCTCATCTAGAGAGAACCGAGGTCACGTCTAGGTAACCGATTCGTTTTTCCCCGATGCACCAACAGATGTACAGGTAATACCTTTTGTTAGGCTACTCTAAACTCTAGCTAATGAAGCTACTCTTTCATAACTGATTGATCAACACTGACAACGTTCAGTGGAGATAACGTTACAGTTCAATGCATTGTGGAGAGTGACACTATAGTGTAATTAACGTTAGTGGAGAGATAACATTACAGTTCAAGGCATTGTGGAGAGTGACACAATAATGTAACGATATTTCTGACCTTTTAGCATCTATCTCGATTAGTTCTTCATCGGTTTATTCCGGCTCATACATGTATGGTTCGTTGAATAACACTCATTCCTAATCTTCATCGTCTTCAAAGTCCGAAATATTGTCATGGCTTTCAAACATGTCCATAATTATATGTCTTGTTGCTTTATTCTTGAAATAAACTCTGTTTCTGTAGTGATGACGAGTGTCAGCGGCATGTAAATACACTTGCGTGATTGTCATGTGGACCGGCTCTCTCGGTTGCCTAGGTAACATATCACTCCGCCGCTGCTGTGTAGACTATGCTGCTGATAAATACTGGGAACAAAGTATAACTATTGCAGTGCGATAAAGGGTAACTTAGTTTGATTTCTAACGTTATTCTATCAACAGACATTTACATCGATATTATAACATCGTCTGGCGTTATAATTGATGTACTTTTGGTGAACTGTGGAGTGGGTAAAACTGTTTTAATGGCATGCTAAAGAGATAGCATAGATACCATTGATTCGCGCTAGCTTAGCACCGGCCAACTAAGCAACTGGGACGACTGGATAATTTTAAAAAAATGTCTCTACTGATAAATAACACTAAGGCTCACTCGGAAATGAGGCCCGATGTCCAAAATTCCAAACCACCCCTTTAACATTATGTGAATATCTCTGAACATAAGAAAATAGCAAAAGCTTAAACAAACTAATTATAATTATACTCAACTTGAAATGGTCTCTATAAAATATTTTTTAATTCTTATCCTGTGACCTCCTGAAAGAGTCATGGGAAAGTCATTGGTGAAAAAGTGTGGTAATCTTGTAAATAGTTTGGTGATGTGATTGTTTCATCAGGCGCCCGTCCGATGAGATGGAGATGCTGTATCTTCACCTCAAGCAAGCGAGTCTGTCGCCACGGGAGCCCCGCAGCCGAGCACCAAACGGGACTTCAGGTCCTCCTTCATCAGACGCTGCAAAGATGAGAGCGTCAATGACAAACTGCACCTCATTCGAAGCTTTAAACAGCACTTTAAAGGTGAGATTGTGCCCGCTCAAATGTCTTGCTGTGTGTCCAATCTCAATGGTGATGAGTTTGCAGGGAACCTATAAAACTGCTCAAATTATCTAGATTCAGTCGATGTTTGAGTGGTGTACTATTTTCCTTTAATAATCCAGACAGGTTCAAAAAATGTCTGCTTATGTTGCTTCATAACATTACACACACAAACATATACTCTACCGGTCAAAAGTTTAAGATCGGTAAGATTTTTTATGTTTTTAAAAGAAGTCTCTTCTGCTCACCAAGGCTGCAATTTTTTGATAAAAAAATACACAAAAAACACAGTAATATTGTGAAATATTATGACAATTTAAAATGTTAATATATATTAAAATGTAATTTATTCCTCTGAAAAAAAGCTGAATTTTCAGCATCATTACTCCAGTTTTCAGTGTCACATGATCCTTCACAAATCACTTTAATATGGTGATTTTATGCTCCAAAAACATGTATGATTATTATCCATGTTGAAAACAGTTTTTTACATTTTTATTTCAGGATTCTTTGATGAATAGAAAGTTCAAAGAACAGCTTTTATTTAATTAGAATCTTTTCTAACATTATAAATGTCTTTACTGTAACTTTTGATCAATGTAACTCATCCTTGATGAATAGAAGTATTGATTTCTTATTTATTTCCCCCAAAAATAAAATACAAATTCTTACGGACCCCAAACTTTTTAAAGGGTAGTGTTTAATGTAACAAAAGCTTTCCATTTCAGATAAAAGCTGTTCTTTTGAACTTTCTATTCATCAAAGAATCCTGAAATAAAAATGTAAAAAACTGTTTTCAACATGGATAATAATCATACATGTTTTTGAAGCATAAAATCATCATATTAGAGTGATTTGTGAAGGATCATGTGACACTGAAGACTGGAGTAATGATGCTGAAAATTCAGCTTTTTTTCAGAGGAATAAATTACATTTTAATGTATATTAACATAAAGAAAGTCATTTTAAATTGTCATAATATTTCACAATATTACTGTGTTTTTTGTGTATTTTTTTATCAAAAAATTGCAGCCTTGGTGAGCAAAAAAATCATAGCGAATCTTAAACATTTGACCGGTAGTGTACGCTTCACAACATATATTCCAAAACACTTCTGAACACTAAAATCGTATGGATGTTAGATTCAATGTGGAACATGTTTGTCGTAAAACGGGTTACTGTGATGTTTTAGTAATGATCAAGACTTGTAATTGCTGGCACAGTGCACCGTTGTGTCCTCTTTTCGTCGGTGTCTGTTTTTTCTAATTAGATATGTGACTTCCTCTAAATACCAGAGAGAAGGCTAGTCGACTTGCACTTTTTGTAAATGTGTTTAGTCAGAGGCAGACCGTTGGCCTGTCCAAACACCCACACTTTCGCCACTCGAGAGGCAGGAAGTGAGTGTGCAAGACTGTCCCAGGGCCAAAAAATGGCAAAGTGCAGTGCATTTAGCACACTAAAACCACACTGTCTTTAATAACGCTTCAGAGAGGTATTTGATGCTAAACTTATCCCATCATTCATCACGACCACACCAAATACAGTGGTCAAGTGCAAAGGCCACAAGTGAGACAGGTTTTCTATACTTTTAAAATATAATTGTAAAAATTTTTGCAAAGCAGAACTTTCAGCATCATTACATTATTCTTCACTGCCACATTATCATTCAGAAATCATTCTAATATACTGATTTAATATATGGTTATTATCGATGTTGGAAACTTTTTTCAGGATTCATTGATGAATAAAAAGTCAAAAAGAAAATCACTCAAAATCATATAAATTTAACACATCATTGCTGAATAAAAATATTGATTTCTCTTTTAAAAAGAAAACAATTTTAGTTTGTCATTTTATTTTGTGATTTTTGTCATTTTTAATAGTTTTTTTTTAATCATAATTCTATGATATTTTATTTATCATTATTCTATGATAATTGTTATCATTAGAAAGCACTCTGAAGATTAATACAATTCTTAATGAATATATTCTATATATTCAGGGATGTCAAACGATTCATCGCATCCAAAATAAAAGTTTGTGTTTACATAATATATGTGGGTGCACTGTGTATAATAATTTAATATATATATATATATATATATATATATATAAAGACACACACATGCATGTATATTTAATAAAAAAATATTTTTTATATATTAAATATTTATATACATAAAATATTTCTTAAATATATACAAGCATGTGTGTGTATTTATTTATATATATATATATATATATATATTAGGGGTGGGGAAAACGATTTTCATGCATCGCGAATGCGGACGTTGACGATCCTGAATCGATTCACAAATATCCCAAAATCGATTTCCCCCAAAAAAAAATTTGTATATAATAACGTAATTTTGACGGAACGCGAAAGACGGAAGTGCAGTGACCGGACCGTCTGACGCGTGCACATAACAGAGACGCGATGGCGCGCAAGGTCCAAACACCCTCCTTGTTAGGTTAAAAGCTGACGTGTGGAAATATTTTGGCTTCTGAAGTTGAAGGGGGAAAGGAACTGGGCAAGAGCCACGCTAGTTGTAAGCTTTGTAGAATAAAACTAACGACGGAAACACGACAAATATGAGAAGCCATATGACATGTTTCCAGCCAGAGGAGGAAAAACACTCGGCTGTACCGGTCGTTATAATATTAATTTACTACAAGTAAGTTAAAGTTATGCTCCTAGTTCAGGCACACGTTTATTTTCCTGTTGGTTCTTTGGAATGCTAATAAAATATATTGTACGTTAATTCTTTATGGGTCATTACTTTGTCCATTTAAAGGAAAGTATTTATAGTCACACACACAAAAGATTCAGATAATCGATTTGTAACATTATAAATGTCTTCACTGTAAACTTTTGATCAACTTAAGTTAATTTATCCTTGATGAATAAAAGTATAGATTTCTTTTTTCTTTCTCCCAAAAAATGTAAGAAAAATTCTTACCAACTCCAAACTTTTGAACTGTATTGTTTAATGTTACAAAATCTTTCTATTTCAGATAAATGCTGTTCTTTTGAATTTCTGGGTGATTCTCTGAATTGGGTGCCCTTCAAGCCCCACAAACTTGCTTTAAAGATTTTCAATTGAAGGAAATCACAAAATGCATTTTAATGCTGTCAATTAATAGAACCAGGTGCCTTTGCATTATAATGCAACACAATTGTTCAAAAAATTATTTAAAGACAATGGTTTGCCTAAGTAGTAGACAACAAGCATGTTTGCATGTCTTCACTAACCATCATTACATTGAATATCAAACAAATAAAAAGTGCAATTAATACCAAAATGATGCTGCTGCTAATATAATCATATGTTGGTCTAGTGTATTTTTGTTTACTGTTGTAAAATGGAAAATCAATATAATAGCTAATCAAGAATCGTTAATAATCGAAAATCGACTGTAATCGAATTGGGACTTCAATAATCGTAATCGAATCGAATCGGGAAATCAGACAGATTAACCACCCTAATATATATATATATATTATCTTAAATATACATGCATGTGTGTGTCTTTATATATATAAAATAATTATACACAGTGCACCCACATGTATTATGTAAACACAAACTTTTATTTTGGATGCGATTAATCGTTTGACATCCCTTAATATATAAAATATATTCATTAACAATTGTATTGTTAAGTGTGTGTGTGTGTGTGTGTGTATAAATAAATAAATAAATATATATATATATATATATATATATATATATATATATATATTTGTTATTAGTTGACAGTTCTGTTGAAAAATTCAGTTTGAATTGAGTTGAAAAAAATATCAATACAAAGTATTTTGCACATGCACAACTAGATCAAATGTTTTCTTGAACACTCATATCTGTCATTGACTCTACAGACACTAGATGGCAGTATTGATAAAACAAACAAAGCAGCTTCACTTCATTTTTGTGAAGTTATATTTCAAGTTTCACCAAAAAAGTCCAACATGTCATTCTTTGCTTTATTTCAGGCTAAGGAGGCCGATCTGCAGATCATAGAGCAGGTCTTGAGCGAAACGTCTCTGAGTGCTTGTAAATACAGACAGTGGCGAGACGCTAATGTGCTCCTGCTGCAAGAGATAGGAGAGAAACACAAGAGTCCCATGGAGTCGCAGGCCCAGAAACCACTGGTTCAAGCTCAACCCCAACGCCAGTCGCTCTTCGGCCCGATCGCTGTGACCACCGCTGTCCCAGTCTACACAGAGACCAGCCTGTGAACACCAGGACCACGTTAGAACTCCCAAAACACCAACTCTGGTGTCCTGCTGGACATAACATGCAGCGTCTCAAACACTTCACTCGGATTCAGGCCTGCAAAGAACGTACAACTACATCATGAAACTGTATTACTTGTCGTTCAGTGTTTTGATAAAAGTGGGAGAACATGTTTGTAGACGTTCTGTAGTGCTTTATTACTAATGTTTGAATTGAATGGTGTTTTTAATTTGGTTTTATTAATCACTCATGACATTGTTTTTTTATGCAGGCTACACACACACACACACACACACACAAACTTGATCTTTTTAGGAGTGCAGTCTTGTTTCTGTTTTTAACATGATGGTCTCTTTTAAGATGTACATATTTTAGCATTTTACAACTGTAATTTAATGTCTTAAGGATTGTAAATTTTTGTATAAATGTCATATGATTTAACCGTGTACATGTTTACTTGGTATTTTGTAATTAATTCATGCTCAAGGAGTGCAAAAGGAAATAAAAATGGCTGTTTAATAGTTTCTTTCAAAATTGTGTTGTCTCTTAAGAGTGCTCATAATGTACTGGACCCAAAACATATGCACTGTAGACACTTTCTATTACTTAAAATCTGTGAAATATGCTTATAGTTGATGTGATGAGCTGTGGTTCGTTTTTGGGGGAACTGACCAGAGGTTTAAAGGGTGCCTGGACACCATACTTGGGTAAAAGTGCAGAGACTTTTCAGTGATTCAAAAGTCACTAATTCCAATGTGACTTGAGTAATAGTCTAACTAACCCTTGTTTTAATGGGTACATATCATGCTTTTAAATGATTCATTTTTACTTATAAATCATACATTTGTGGTCTATATAAAGCATAACTGCAATGCTTGGGTCTGAATTCCTCATTATTATAGCTCCACAGGCCCCTTTTCTACCCTTTTCAGATGTGCTTCTGTGAGCAAGTCGTTTCAATGCGGCCCCTTTAAATAAAAAGGCGTACCGTCTTACCCCGCCCACTTTCCAGGTCGCTGAGTTCACGGTGAGCTCAACTCTCCGCGTTTGGCCATTGTAGTTTGACAAGAGATACAATTACTATAGCTTCAAAGAACATTTTTATTCACACGTTAACAAAATGTCAACAACGGAAGACTTGTCCACCAAGCCTTACATATTCGAGCCAGAGCGAGCGATTTGAAAAAGACGACGACAACGAACCTGCAGAACAACGTCTTCATATGGAGGCAGGTGTGTACAGTAAGTTAACTATGTTGTGTTATTAGTGAAAGTCGACTATTTCTCTTGTTAAAACAAGCACACTGACAAGATAAATGACTGCGGTCTGATCTTACCACCAAAAATCTGTATTGATAATAAAATGATAACTTACGTTTAGAAAGCATCAGGAAACACAGCAGCTAAATGATAGAAGTTGACCGATCGGCAAACCCTTCTGTATACTGGCTGAGGTTGTTGAAGTGGGGATCCTTGAAGTGCTTCAGGTCACTACATCCAACAACCGAACATTTTTGACATAGCCCTCTCGTAACTTCTGCATCATTGAGCTTGGACTATAAAATCGAAACGAGAATGATAATGGCGGATTGCTGGAAGTATTGTTGCAAATACGGTGACGTACTTGATCAAAAACGTCATAGACAACAGAAAAACAGGTTAACAGGTTGACAGGTTGAAAAATAACAGGTTAACAGGTTGAAAGATATGACCAAAACAGAATATAAAGATGTAAACGAAGCACCTGAAGAGAATAATTTTTTCTGTACTTATAAACACTCCAAATCTACAACAAAAAGCATTTAAGGGCTAAAAAAGTGGATTTTGCATGATATGTTCCCTTTAAGACAAGACTTAAGCCTATAGTACCTGACTAAAATGTTTAAACTGAAAGCAACTTGCACATCTTAAAATGTCAGCCTGAAAGTAAGTGCACTGCTAAGTGTTTACGTCTCTTCGTTTACTTTTAGAATGTCTTTAAAAGCAACTTTTTGAGGAGATGATGATTCCAGAAGAAAGCCATGGGTTTGGAACAACATTATGATGAGTAAATTGACAGAATTTTCATTTTTGGTCCCTTTAACATCTTTAATTTAAATAAAAAGAAATGCGAAATGTGTTTCCTGGAATGACGCTCGACAGAGCAGCGGTTCTCCGTCATGCCATCTGTGAGGGACGAGTATATGAATATATATACAAACAGAAAACTTTTTAATAAAAGTCCAGCACATCGATCACACTCTGCCATCTGCTGCTGCCAGCTTTTGTCTCCAAACACAAAGAGAGTTAATCCGGCTGCTGTCCTGACACTCATTTACATGAGAACAGAAGAGTCCGGGCACTTTCAGCTGAAGGCCTGTAGGGAGCACCATAGAGCAAAATGTCTAACTTGACAGATGAATGTCCTTATGCTACTAAATTTGGCTATATTATGCACTGAAACAATGGCTGCGTCTCAAAAAGCTTAGACAGCTGACTTGTTGCCTCGCTGCCATATCAGGCAATGATTTAACCCTTAATAGCTGTTTGGGTCAATCTGACCCCACTGGACTTTTCCTTGATTTTTTAAAAAATGTTCCCTTCATCTCAGGACCATGAAACTTGGTTACTTTTCCTACATAATCAATCTAAACATGCATAAAAAACTGGGTTCGATTCGGTTGTTCTAAAGGTGTGTACATTTTTTTTTTCCACTTTTTTTCATTTGTTTGTCACAAAAATAAAAGTAAATCCATTATAAATCTGTAATGTTCTACATATAAACCAAGGTCTGGTTCTAGAGCATAAATAGAAAAGCAGAACAAACTTTCTATCTCATACACACACAAACACACACACACATGTCATGACTGCAACAGAGAGCATTTTTACAGAAATTGGCAAATAAAATAAACAAAACTGGCATAAATATAAAAAAAATACATTTAAATCAAGGTCTGGTCCTGAGAGCATACACACAAAGTAGAACAAGCTTCCTATCTCTCACATACACAAACACGCACGTATTCATCCTGTTCATTACAGATTATTAGTGCTGTTGTTTTGTATTATATTGGTTTATTTACTTGGTTTATTAAATTTATTTTGTTTGTTCTAAATCTCTTGTTCTAAAAATAAAGAACAATTTTGTTTGTTCTAAAATCTCTTGTTCTAAAATCTCTTGTCATAGTGCTGACTTGTAATGTTTATGCAACTGTATGTATAATAATTTGCAAAACAAATAATTCAAAATATATATATCAGACAACAACAAACTCTAACTTTGACAAAAATATTTGTGCAATTCACAAAATATATCATATATATCAAGTTGTGAGGAGAATTTGAAGCATCAAGGAAAATGAAGTGAAAATGAATGAGTTCTCTATGGACCCCTATTGGATAGATGTGGTCATTGCTCTTTATTTCCTTAACTATAAGAAAAACTGTTTTTATCTTATCTTTTTATTCCGTCTGAACTGTGTCCTGGATTACACATATGATGTTTGTCAATTTAAAAGATAATTCTGAAAGTCAAGAAAGTCGCAGTTCGTCATAAAATAGAAGAGTAACTTTTAGTTTTATGTGAAAATCGCTCAATGAACTACATCTCCCGGGAGGCGAAACAACGAGCGAGATCCAGCTGCTGTGTGTGTGTGCAGTCTGGAACAACACACTCATGACGGTAACGTTACGATTATAATGGAAGACTATAGAAACAATGACATAGCCTCAGTAAAGTTCGCTTCATTCATTGAGAGAAAATGTGCGCCTTTGGGGTTTGTAGTCTTTGTAATTACGTATTTTCACATGTCTTATATCTCAGACAGTTTTACATCAAACTGCGAACTTTCTTGACTTTAAAATGTATCTTTTAAATTGACAAACATCATATGTGTAATTCAGGGATCAATTTAAACGAAATCAAAATATTTGTTATCTCTCGCCATTGACTACCATACAATATTTTTCCGAAATAAGGTCCCATGGTGGTTGACCGGAAGGGGAGGGACTTAGGCTCCCTATTCGAAATGTTAATGTCCCAGTGTGTTGTGATTGGCAGCGCTCAGCGCATGCTTAGGAAATGTCCCGCCCCTTCATAACCGCGAGCTCTACTTAGATGTAAACATTAACAATGGAGTTTTTATTTTGGCGATTAAATTGGCAATTTTAAACCATTTTGAGCTCGAGTTCAGACCCTGACTATGTTAACGAGAGGATTGTGCAGAACAGATTTCAAGCACGGATTTCACAGGATGTTTCAGAGTGGTATGGATTTTTTGTAATTTTCTGGAGCATTGTAACAAAAATGCATTTTATGCAAACAAATATTTAAAGTGTAGGGAAACAGATTTAATGGCTGCATCCGATCAATGTTTAAAGGCAGCATAGATGTATCCTTCACTGTCTATGCTATCCCACAATCATATGCTTTTCATTCTGTGACAGTTAAAAAAAAAAAAAAACTTGGGATCTGAAGGTTGCAGCATGGTCAGTTTATGTAAATGATCATTTTTGACGAACGTTTTCAACTTTTGGCGCCATTTCTAGCGAGAAAACACCTAGTATTTACATATTTCCTTAGTTATCACTCAGGGTTGGGTATCGTTTGAATTTGAACGATTCTGACTCCGATTCCTTGTTCAAATTCCGGTTCCTAACGATTCTCGATTCCGATTCTTTTAAGAGGCAGGGTCAAAAAAGTTTAGCTAACCTTGCTAACCAACGGTCTTTTTGAAGGAAACACTTTTGTCACAAATACTCCTTTTGTCACAAATTTTGCCGAGATTTCTTTATATTTCAGAAAAGTAAAGCCACACTTTGGACCGCCGACGTAAGCTACTCATGTTCGACTCGTGCGGTTATGCCAACACTTCCGGTCAGACGCTTCTTCGTTGGTGTTGTTCAGCGGTTTCTTCTTCCGGTCGGCGGACTGTGAATATCGAAACTCAGGAATCGAAATTTTTACTTTCGAATCGATTTCGGGAAAAACAAAAAGTTAGTCCCGGTTCCAATCGGATACTCGATTCTCAATACCCAACCCTAGTTATCACCAAAGCTAGCTCGCATGCTGCCTACAAAGTCATTGAGGAAACAAGTCAAGTCAACATTTTAGACGCAGCCATGGCAGTCTTATGGTGCAAATGTCTGATTGGCAGAGGTGTAGTGGTAAAAAAAGAGGTGGGTAAACTATAAATTCTGGTGGACCACAACGTGGTCACCAGGTAAGGTGGGCCACTGCCTACCGGTGTATGTGTATCTCCTGATAACATTGCTATATAGGGAGGGCTCAACATCAAGCCTTTTCATACGCTCAAGTAAATCTGCCATTCACTTGTCCGAGTAAAAAAGTTGCTTGTCCGGATTTTTTATTTTTATTTTGTGTCTGTAAATTTATTCTGAAACAATATTCTCATCAGTGTTCAATCAGCTTTGATATTTAAATCACCATATTCATAATATCTGCACCTTTAAAGGGCATCCCCTCCCCCAATATAATTAAATGTATGCTTCATCTTTCATTTTAAATTCCTAAATGTGATCAATAAATTCTAATAAGACACTATAGTGCTGTTACTAGGGGCTGATCAAATTAAATCATTTACACTGAAAAATTACAATTGCATAAAATAATGTTATGAAATTGATTTAAATTTATTTATAAGAAAAGTTGGAAAGAATGATACTACTTTTAAACATTTAACACTAAACCACCAGTAGGTGGCGGCAGGCGACCGTCTTAATGAGTGAGTCATTGATTCATTCATTCAAACGATTCGTTCAAACGGCTGAATCATTCAGTAATCAAAACAAGTTGAGTGTTCCTGTGAGATGCGCCGTGGTTCTGCTGTGATTTTTGTTTGGAACTATTTTCGCTGCTGAAACAGAACAAAAACAGCCAATATTGCATCTAAAATGTAAGTGATTTAATTTTAACTGTTTATTGAACTGTTGTAGGAAATCAATGTCACATTTTCAATCGTGATGGTGTTCAGGAAAAATAAATGAGGTTGCTTAACATATGTTAAACATATAAAAACTCCACATTTAGATTTTATAGGCAGTATGTTGTTAACTGAGTGTGTGTGAGTGTGTCCTGCGCTCGTGTAGATTTCTGCTCGAGAGGCTGCGCGAACGTCAACAAGTGCTACCGTCAGTAATAGTCAACAACACTGACAGTGATGCGGCGCAATATGAAAGAGTTCGTCTTAGGTTCAACAACCTATGAAACTAATAATGAACAATATGAAACTAAAACGACATAAGCTTAATTTAAAATGTCTTAGGAACTACAGGACATTTAGAGGTGGATAAACGCACTTTGGAGGTGGGTCAACGCTATTTCCGAATATGGGAGGTGCGTAAACGGCGTTTACATGCGTTTAGCCTCCACTACATCCCTGCTGATTGGTGGAAAATTCTCTGTACAATCATGGATAATGCCTAGTTTTTCAACAGAAATTCCACTTTTGAACACAGTTATGGAATAAGTTGAAATTATGCAAGCTGATGACTGACAAAAGAATATACACTCCTGAACAAAATCTTAAGACCAGGGAAACATTGCAAGTATTCGCATTTTGCGCTGGTGGATCATAACCGGGTTGTAAGTACTGCTTCAAAATGCCAAAAGAAGAAACGGGAGCAAGAGTCAAAAAATAGAGAGTAGGCAATTTATTGAAAACTGCATTTAAACTCAAACAGGCTGTTCATCAGCTGATCAAAAGTTTAAGACCACAACCCAAAAATAAACCTACAACAGAACTAAAAGCTTCAAAAAGGACTCAGTAGTGAGTAGCCCCGCCGTTCTTGTTGATCACTTCAAACACTTGTTTCGGCATGCTTGATGTGACTGTTCCCAGGAGGCTGCTGGGAATGTTGCTCCATGTGGTGAAGATGGCTTCACGAAGGGCATCCACGATCTGGAACTGGCATCCGTTTTTGTAAACTTCCCTTGCCATCCATCCCCAAATGTTCTCAATGGGGTTTAGATCAGGGAGAACACGCAGGATGGTCCAAAAGAGCAACGTTATTCTCCTGGAAGAAGTCCTTCGTCAGGCGGGCGTTGTGAATTGCAGCGTTGTCCTGTTGAAAGACCCATTCATTACCGCACAGACGGGGGCCCTCAGTCAAGAGCGATGCCCGCTGCAACATGTCCACATAGCCAGCCGCCGTTTGACGCCCCTGGACAACCTGAAGCTCCATTTTCCCATTGAAGGAAAAAGCACCCCAAGTCATGATGGAGCCTCCTCCACTGTGCCGCGTAGAAAACATCTCCGGTGGGATCTCCTTGTCATGCCAGTAACGTTGGAAGCCATCAGGACCATCCAGGTTAAATTTTTTCTCATCAGAGAATAAAACTTTCTTCCACCTTCCAATGTCCCATGTTTGGTGCTCCCTTGCAAATTCCAAACGGGCAAGTTTGTGGCGTGGGAGGAGACGTGGCCTTTGAAGGCGTTTTTTGTTCTTGAAGCCCTTCTCTCGCAGATGACGTCTTATGGTTCTTGGGCTACAGTCAGCATCAGTAAGGGCCTTAATTTGGGTCGAGGAACGACCTGTGTCAGCACGGACAACCCGTCGGATCCTGCGGCTCAGCGCAGGTGAAATTTTTTTGGGTCTACCACTTGACTTTTTTGTCCCATAACTCTCAGGATCTTTTAAGAAATGTAAAATTACTGTCTTACTGCATCCAACCTTGGCAGCGATGGCACGCTGCGAGAGGCCTTGCTTCTGCAGCTCAACAATCCTGCCACGTTCAAAGTGAGAAAGCCTTTTTGCCTTTGCCATCAGGAGATCATGACAGTGTGACTGCCTGAAGATCAATGACACGAAAGCCATATTTTTGTGCAGATTTTACCTTTTTATGCCTATGGTCTTAAACTTTTGATCAGCTGATGAACAGCCTGTTTGAGTTTAAATGCAGTTTTCAAAAAAATGCCTACTCTCTATTTTTTGTCTCTTGCTCCTGTTTCTTCTTTTGGCATTTTGAAGTAGTACTTACAACCCGGTTATGATCCACCAGCGCAAAATGTGAATACTTGCAATGTTTCCCCTGGTCTTAAGATTTTGTTCAGGAGTGTACATCAATTAATAGCCTCATAGCTCACAGTATAGGTCTGCCTTTAATGGTTTATTGTTCAAAACCAATTACCCAGAAATCAATGGAGAAAATGAATGGGATTTTTATTTCCTAAACCTCACCATTTCATAATTCGCAAAAGCTTAAAACATCCTCAGTATGCATACCTTCATAGTAGAGTAGGCCTACACATTTAGTGTAACGTAGACTCACTGTATTCCGGACACTTTGCACAGTAAAACGTCCTTTAAGATATCAACCCGCTGAAAGATAAACCTGATTGCTCGTCTGTCTCTGGGGATACGCCTTCCACACGTTTCAAAGTTTGTTTGACACATTTTGAGCAAATCATTTTAGAGAAATCTTGAAAAAACTACCGGGAGACGCAGTGTCCGGATTACCATGAGGACTCACGGTGTTCCGGACAGCTGAAAATTTCTACTCACTGTGTTTCGGACAGTCATTTCTAATATAAAACGCATATATTTTAACAACTATAAGTTGGTAAAGTAATCATATGAATCTTCATAACTTTGTTGTATAAGCGTCTATACACTCTTGTAATCGACAATTGCTCATTTGAGCATTATATTCTAAAGTTATATTTAAGAATTTAAAATATATATTAATTTTAATCTCTTAAAGTACAAATATTTGCAAATTGTAACTACAATAATTATTTTATAAGACCATAAGAATGTTTTTTTTTCGTCATTTTCTGGTGGGTAATCGTGTTTTAAGAGCCGTTTTCTATGGAGGTATATTATCCCCTCATCCATTTGTCCTGCCGGAAAACCTTCCCTTGTTATTTTTTGAACAGTCAATGGTGTACGATAGAAACTCGCATTGATTTCTTTGAACGACTGGCTCTGGAAGCATAAGGTTGGTCGGAAGTCGAAAAGAGGAGAAGGCAAAGATGACACGGATATATATTTATGCCGTGACCTGAAAGTGTTTATTTATAAAATTTGTGAAAAAAGGTCAAGTGTCCGGAATATCGTGATGTCCGGAATATATTGAGTCTGACGTTACTGTTTATATTCACTATGCATTTCGGGGTGCACTAATACTATTGAGAATGAGGAGTTGACGTCATTGTACAAAGCCCCTCCCCTCTCCCGCCATGTTGGTTGGATTCCCACGGCAAAACCAGTATTGTTTACGTGTGTTTTTAGCTTCGATAGTAGAGGAGATTCTCGCAATTCCGCACTGTTTTACCATGCCTGGAAGTCACTGCTGCATTAAAAACTCCTCCAGTAATGCACACAAGACATATGGAAAACATAGGAACAATGGAATACAGTTTTTTAGGTTATTGAAATGGACACAGCATCAGGGAGAGTCTCTGATGAGGAGACGCTGGATTGCACGGTTGGCTGATGCCTTTAGTATATGATTTTCACTGTTTGCTGTATTTATTGAGAACTGAAATATATGTATATTTGGACAATATAAGTTTCATGGACAACATAAGTAATAATAATAAAATAATAATACTGTTATTAGTGCAAAAGAACAAATATCTTGATGCTGCTTCTCCAAATACAGCTGTTTTGCGCTTAGTGTGAGTTTGTTCCTGTAAGGTCCCTTTTCTTTCACCTTATCTTTTTGCATTGCTTTACTTTCTTCCTTTTTCTCGTATTCTTAGATCCGTCTCTGTCCTGCCAAAATAATAAATGCGCGAAAATTAAAGAGCTCTGGAATGTTTAGTCGCGTCTCTGTGGGGTTCTAACATAGGGTTCTAAAGGCGTTGCCGCTGGTAACCGATAGCGTCTCCTACCATCATGGCCGACCGGCTCAGACCCCGCCCAAATCGGCACGTGACTCCTCATTCTCAATAATATTTCGAATGGATATGTGAATTGGGAAGCAATGCAGGCCTTCGGCCATTTATAAAAAAGCCACACTGAAAACGGGTTACTGTTTCTTGTGAGGTGAGGAGAGGGTAAACTCATGTCTCCTGGGCTCAAAATAACAATGTTACTGTCTATTTACGCAGCAGACAGTGGTTTAACACACAACAGAGGTCAGACAGAAGGCAAGACAGTCCGTGTAAACAGAAGAAAGTGTCTGTGTTGGACGTAGAATGGAATACTACGTATTTTTATGTTTCCTATATTTCTTCAGAGCGGTGATGTGGCCAGCGCAATGAAACTTAATGATAATGTGCTGTCCACAAGTTCTTAACAATGTGTGTGTGTGTGTTTCTACAGCAAAAGCAACCCCAGAACAGAACCAAGACCTTAATACACTCTTAAAAACAGGTTCCAAGATGGTGTCTCAGCAATGCCATATAAGAACCATTTTTTGGTTCACAAAAGAACCTTTCAATGAACAGTTCTTAAAATAACCTTTTTTTTCTTGCTGCGAAGAACATTTTTAACAGTTTTTTTCTTAGAAGCTTTTGTGCAATGGGAAGATTCCATTGATGTTAAAGTTTCTTCATGAAACCATTAATGTTAATAAAGAACATTTATTTATTAGAGTGTATGTGCAATTTATGATTTGGCCTGAATTTGATTCTCAAATTATCACAATCTCCCATTTTTAAGTGTCACAGTACATACATTTCTGTAACTGTTACAAATACCAGAGAAATGAAACAAATTTCAAAATAATAATAAAATCATTTCAAGTGAATGTTAATATAGCATCAAAACCAGTGTTAGGGAGTAGTTAACTACAAGTAGCATAGCTACTAACTTAACTACATTTTTCAGTAGCTTGGCAGTAGCTCAGTTGCTTTTTAAACAGTGTAGCTTTTCCAGTAGCTAACTACTTTTGCAGCAAGTAGCGGTGTAGCGCGAGCAAAAGCTACATTGCTACATTGTCGAGCATGCGCGAATCAGCGCAATGCAAGGATATTTTTCTTCTTGTTTGATTAATAACTAATTTTTTGCCATTATCGCCACGTGTTGTTTAATCACGCACCTTTAGGCTAACGCTTCACTGACGTACAGAAGTGGGTTGACACACCCATATTATGATTATATAGCAAGACGTGATGGCAGATTTGGAGGATGGAGAAACAACTAACGTTAATTACCCATGGCCTTATTTGTCCAAGTTCAATCAGTATTTTTGAGAAAATGTTCTACATGCAATTTACGTTGGATGTATATTTCATTCTTGCAATGTTGTAGGCTATTTGTTGCACTTTTGACAAACAGTCAGAGATATTTTAGTGTTGTGTGTAATAAAACAATACTCTTTGAAATCGTAATTGCATTGCCTTGTTTTATACACTAAATATTGTACTTAAAACATTCCTCAGACACTTATTCAGTTATTTATAATATATTTTGTTCAAAAAGCAAAAGTAGTTTCAATGTAGCTAACTACTTTTTGATTGTAACTTGTAGAGTAGCTAACTACTTTTCTAAATGGGTAGCTTGACTGTAGTTAAACTACTTGAACTTACCAGTAGCTTGTAGCTTGTCAAACTACAGTTTCAGAGTAGCTTCCCCAACACTGATCAAAACATATTAGCAAATAATCAATAATAACGAAGCACAAAGTCTTCAGTCTCAAGAGCAGTGAGTGATTTTTCTCTTTATCTTTGTAGCTGTTTTTATATTGCTTTTTCATTTTGAGTAAGAATTAAGACTTCATATTTTTATGTTTATGATATTATTATTCTGAAATAAGGTCATCCAACCAAATTTCAATGAGGCATTTTACTCTATCTTTGCTCCAAGTTAACCCATGATTCATTTGCTGCTTAAGTTCATTTTCAAGCTGGCCAATACCACCGCTGGTGCTATAAATAATAAAGTATAAACTCTAAGCTAATATGCAATGGTAAAAGGAAAAGAGATGAGATCGGAAAAAGGAGGATTCATCTTGGGATAGTGGAAAAGTCATATCCACTATCCACACTCTATTTGTCTGGCTCAAACAGACAATGGTGGGAGGAGTTAGTGTAAATAGCCTCTGTCCATAAGGTGGGCTATTTGTAAATAGACACTGCATTTAAATTACTTTTCAACTAATACCGCCCATTAGAAAATGCTCCACAAACTAAACCAGAACTTCATGTACTGTACGTTCTTCCTCCTACGGCTTCATTCTGTGTATGCGGCATTGGCTCATTCATTGGCCGGCTGAAGGTAGGTTTTGAGAGATGCTGAGGTTCCTGTGCATTCCTTAGAGGGAATGTGGTTTTGAGCTGTGACTCGCTGTAAACCACAGTGCAGCAAACTTACTCATGACTCATTCTTCTGGTTTGACTCATAAGAGAATACATTGCTCATTCTAACTAAAATATAAAGGCCTGTGACAGGGTTTGTTCATTTTCCAGGGAATTGTTGTTGAAGCTCTGTAATTATATGGGAAGAGTTCCATGGTTAAGGGTGAGACTCCATATAGCATATAATATTCCATCTTTATGATGGCAGTGTGTTCCATAATACACATACACTCACCTAAAGGATTATTAGGAACACATGTTCAATTTCTCATTAATGCAATAATCTAATCAACCAATCACATGGCAGTTGCTTCAATGCATTTAGGGGTGTGGTCCTGGCCAAGACAATCTCCTGAACTCCAAACTGAATGTCAGAATGGGAAGGAAAGGTGATTTAAGCAATTTTGAGCGTGGCATGGTTGTTGGTGCCAGACTGGCTGGTCTGAGTATTTCACAATCTGCTCAGTTACTGGGATTTTCACGCACAACCATTTCTAGGGTGTACAAAGAATGGTGTGAAAAGGGAAAAACATCCAGTATGCGGCAGTCCTGTGGGCGAAAATGCCTTGTTGATGCTAGAGGTCAGAGGAGAATGGGCCGACTGATTCAAGCTGATAAAAGAGCAACTTTGACTGAAATAACCACTCCGTTACAACAGAGGTATGCAGCAAAGCATTTGTGAAGCCACAACATGCACAACCTTGAGGCGGTAAACAGCAGAAGACCCCACCGGGTACCACTCATCTCCACTACAAATAGGAAAAACACAATTTGCAAGAGCTCACCAAATTTGGACAGTTGAAGCATGCTGAAAAAAATGTTACCTGGTCTGATGAGTCTCGATATCTGTTGAGAGCATTCAGATGGTAGAGTCAGTAATTTGGCGTAAACAGAATGAGAACATGGATCCATCATGCCTTGTTTCCACTGTGCAGGCTGGTGGTGGTGGTGTAATGGTGTGGGGGATGTTTTCTTGGCACACTTTAGGCCCCTTAGTGCCAATTGGGCATCGTTTAAATGCCACGGCCTACCTGAGCATTGTTTTCTGACCATGTCCATCCCTTTATGGCCTCCATGTACCCATCCTCTGATGGATACTACCACCTGGATAATGCACCATGTCACAAAGCTTTAATCATTTCAAATTGGTTTCTTGAACATGACAGTGAGTTCACTGTACTAAAATGGCCCAAAGTCACCAGATCTCAACCCAATAGAGCATCTTTGGGATCTCTAACGTCATACATGTAACGTTAATGAATGTGATTAGTCTTTTCTTGACTATATTATCAGACCAGCTAATAATGTGTTACTAATGTTTCACAAACCATGTTCTCATTCGCCATCTCAGAGTCAAGATAGCTGTCTTCTCAGAAACGCTTTGAACAACCCAGAACATCAGTGGAGAGAGGCATATCAGTTTCATCGAAACATTGTAATATACATCATACTCCCATATGATTTTCATTAGATTTTCATTAACAATAATGGTTCCAATTCCAAATTCACATGCCATTAAGGAGTCGGTACTCTGTTCTAAATGTGTATCTTTAACTAGAACAACCAGACAGTGGTTGTGTCTTAAATTATGTGCTATAAACTGTACACTTACTATTCTTGCATCTACTGTGGCGCATTTTAGAAAAGGTGTCTGAACACTTTTTTTACTGTAGCATTTACCATTTTCCAATTGAAGGAAATTATTTCAGATACATGTGATGTGTTGATGCTAACTTTAGTACTCATAGCCCCTGAAAAAATGGTAACATCTGAATTAACTAAATGACCTGGTCAAAAATAGCATTTAACATCAATGAATCAACCGAAATACATTAACTGATACCAACAAAACAAAATGGGTTAAATTGGGTTGAAGGTTATTTTTACTTGCTATTAAAAATCCCATACTTTGTTTCTTTTCGGTTTCATTGCTACCAAGTCTTATGAGGCTTAAGTCAGTGTATGATTTTCAGACAAATTCAAGCCTTTTTGACTGATTCATTACAAAGGTCCAGATCCAAAGAGTCATTAATTCAGAAATCTGACCATGCTGGTTGCTCTGTATGTTTTTCCTTGTGAGGATAATGTAATGATGTCAGTTTATTGTCTTATTTAGAAACAGTGATATACACAAGAAACGTATGTGCATACAAAAAAGTCATTTACATAAGAGAGTAGAAAAAGAAAGTCATTTCTTCAGTACAAACGTTTCTTGTGTGGAAGTCTCAAGGTTTGTTTGATTGTTGTATTTTTGCAGATTCGATACGTACAATTCCGACAATTAAAAAAAAAAAAAAAAACGCCTCTAGTGTAAGGTGTCCACAACGTATACTTTAAAGAACTGTTAACCGAGCATCATGACATTGTTTTAGAATGTGGAACTGTTTCTGAATAAGAATTATTCCACCCTTCTGAGGCCTTTATTAAACTTCTCTAACAACATTTCCTTTAATCCGTCTTCAAATCCCACTGTGCAAACTTCAATCTTCCCTTATCCTCAGTGTCAATACGACTCATCATGAGTTTCTTTCTGCCTCGGTGGAGTAAAACATGAATAATAATTCTAATTGGCTATATCTACTGCGGCGGTTTGTTTCCCATGAGGTCTCTGATGTTGTTTCCATCGCATGATATGATTATATGTCTCTGCTCTCTGAGATGGCTAACTCGCGGGCCCTCGGCTATGATTCGTGCTGTGAACGATTGCTATTAACATTAACAAGGTGTGCAAGATGTGAAATGTTTGCACTCAGATATCAATGCGGTCAATCCAGAGTGGAGGCCTGGGGTAACAGTGTTGTAGGTAATAGTGTTTGTGTGATCAGCGGACACTGCTAGCGCCTCAGGACAAAACACACGTGTGCATGTGTGAATGAGGACGACCCTCTAAACAGACATTGACCTCAATGAAAGAAGCGCGAAGGCAGGAATAACAATAGACCATTCCCAGCAAAAGTCTTAACCAGTCAGGCATGGACAATATTAGTCTGGCTGTCTGGCTGGGTTTGAATCTCTGAGACGAGAGGTCAAAGGGTTGTTTCAAGATAGACATTCTTGCATATGTGTACATGTGTTTTAAAAATCGAAATTTCGTTTTTAATTTGTTGTTGATCATGAGATAGACATGACAGCAATGCGGTTTCATTAACATTCTTAGATGGGTTTACGTGGGTTTTTGGACAGAACAGTCTGGACTGGAAATTGTTTTTAAAAGAGAGCCTTAAGTGTCTTGTAGAAATTGAAATCAGGCTTCTCTTGTTAACACATTAGATATCTTAACATGTGTTTACGGAGACGTGTGGATTGTTCCGTCTCTACACAGCCAGCCTTTAAGAACACAAGACATTAAAGAAATAGGTCACAGCATCACTTCTACTGAAGACAAATGAGAATTTTTAAGGAATATTGATGATGTTTTATCCATAAAACAAGAGTTTTAATGCTGTTGATGTTCTTTAAGTCTTCATAAGCCATAGTGTTGTGTTATTCCCAGTACACATTGTATGATTTTGGGCTGTCCCAGATGAAAGATGACCAATCGATGGCGATTTCTGTGGTCATCTCTCCTCAACGGTGGTTCTACATCATACAGTGAGAGAGGTTCAAAGATGGACGTTGTCACGGTCTTGCGACTAAAGATAGGCTAACCTTAGATCATTAGAGGGTCCTAAATTTAACATGATCATCACAGTACGTCCGACCGACGTCTACTGACTAGCCAATAAAAATGCAACAGAAAATGGCACGACATACAGCTAAAACCTCAAGCTCAATTTGCAAAATTGGCACACCAATTTGGCCTCTTTTACTTAGCTATGGTAGTCCATATTCTCCTCTTTCACTTCCTCCTCTTTTTTTAGCGCACTTAAAAACAGATGCCAAAGTACAATTCATCTTGCTCTATTTGTTTACCTCTAGCGCATGCTGATAACATTTTATTCTCCTACTACCTGCGTTCGAAGCCAGTGGTGTAGTCTCATCTATGAGATAAGCAAGTATACTAATTTACTATCTTATGCGCCAAGCAATTTTTTACTGTAAATTTGTATTTGTCCTTAGACTCCATTTTTATATTCTCTGTACTCCTGACAGTAAAATAAACCACAATAAAGTTTCAGTGGAGAAACTGTGGAACTGTGGATATACCGGTGAAATTGTGTCTTCATCGTACAGATCTTATTCAGTTATTAGATCCATGCCATACAGTGTGGTTTCTAATTATCCTATAGGTTTGCTGAAATCACATGCTGTTGCAGGCATAAGGAAATATTGGATTTTATGTTCTTCACTCCACAGAGAAATTAGGTCATTGTCATGTTTATCACGGATAAACATTTAAATCCTTTTGTAATATAAGCAAGTTTGATTTACCAATCCCTCTCGGACCACTACAAATAAAATTGACAATATAGCTCATTCACCGCTTCATAAAGAAACGATATTCATTCGACATCAGTCAGATTTTGTGGAAAGACATCAGATTCATTGAAAATATCCGACTAAAACAAGACATTTACAAGACTATGGGTAAAGAAACAGAGTGTGAAGTAACATTATTCACGTGAACAGCAGCTAATCTGGTTAATAAGTGAATAATATCGACAGGAATGCGAATAACAACTCAATGTTCTTCAGTGGGCTGTTTTAAGAGATTTTGGAGAGGGGGAGGTGTGGTTTGGGCGCGCGCTTTGGCTCATGATGGTCAGTTGGCGTTCTGCGCTTGAGGAGAGAACGACGTGTACTTGAAGAAAAAGCCATATTAAAGGATGTTGTTTCCTAAAGATAATATTGTCCAATGACAATGATTAATGATCAATAGTTGTCTTCATTTCAGCTGTGGTGAGTGGATAACTTTTCTTAATATTTCTGCAATGCGTTTAATCTGGTTCAGCGCTGTGAAATTTGAAATTGAAACGGTCAAAGTTGAGCGTATAGGCTACAACACCTTTATATTAGCCTAGTTTTTAGTGCTGTTATTATTAATAAGGAAGCCTATAACTTATTGTTAGATGTACCTGCTGTAGCCTACGGAATGTCACAATATTATGAAACGCGACAGGCTTCGATGTGATGTGTAAAAGAGCATCATTATAGACACCTATAATAATCATTTTCTCTTCCGCTGTTTTTATTATTATTAATGTACAAACAATAGGCTACTTAGCTGAGCTTTTATTTTTCCTGTCTGTTTCTAATTTTTCTCTGTTAAGAATAGGCTATTGCACATAGCACACAGCCGTGGCACCACACTTAAAAAAAGTTAAAAAGTATGATAATGTTCAGTATGATTCATTCATTAGATACCAAACTATAACCACGTGTCATTTATTTGAAAGAAATAGCCTACAATACGAGCACACCGACACCATATGTCCAAAAAGACAACCGAGATAGATAAGTTACTATGAAGACAAAATATTACACACTCTCTGGGTGTGTTTTCTTTTTTTTTCTTTTCTTTTTTTTAAAGTTGGCAGTCTCGGCATGAAACAGAAGTTGTGATATTTCTTTCCTATTGTGTGACTTGCATCTGCGGGACTTGATTTTGTCCATGGGGAATTGATTGGATGGTTGTGGTTTGCTATTGGTCGATCTCATGTGAGTGACAGGTGGTTGATACGTCATCAGAGAAGAGATGTTACTGCAAGGGAGATAATTAAAGATAAAGAGGGCACATATACTTAAAAAACAATGATGTGCTCGGATTAATAATTTCTCATAATGCAATATTACATAAAAAGTAAGATTCGTCAAATTTGATTACATGCTGACTTTAAATGTTCTATTATTTAGTGCATCCTTACCAGCATAGCAACATTGCCTCAGCCAATGTGTAAGATTGGGGTTGGACTATCTGTTTTCCCTGCCAAAGGGAGTGTTAAGGACACCTGTTTGGAAACGTTTGCTTAGTCAAATTTGGTATCCACTAAATTTGGAGAACCTTTCTACTGTCGACAAAGCACAATCTGTAGATGTGCAGGAAGAGTTTTGAGAGCGCAGATTAAAATGTTATAGATCTTCTCCCAATTGCCTCAGTATTGAATAAAATGATGATGTTAATGAGATTGTCCTCCATTTGATTTAATGATAGCTAGTTAAGGTCTAAGTAGCAATGCTGAGCAGTATAACCTAAATCTCCACCCATATATTTTTTAATAACAGTGGCCTTAAGTTAATAGGAGAAACCTATTAATGATTTACACTGCGCGAAATCCACCGCATGTTGCCCCCTTAGAGTCCTCATGCGTCTTTATTGTGTCTTCAAGACCCTTATCCACCCCCATCCGCAGGCTGTGTGTGTTCTTTGTTGCCGCCGCCTTAAAGTGTTTGCTATGGATTTCAAGATCTCAAAGAGCATCCAGAGACCAGCTGGATTCCCAGAGTGCAGCTGAGGTGAATGGGGCTCAAAGCATCAGCTGGAGATTGAATAAAGCCATGGATTTGGTAGAGCGAGCGTCTTCAGCAGCAGCAGAAGGTTTTTTGACCTGGATTTTTTTCTGGCAATCCTACCAGATTGGCTCTGTCATGGAAACACCATACCATAATCACCACCACACACTCCTGCAGCTTCCAACTAAACCGGCTTTTTGATCAAAGCGGCCACATCATAATGGAATGCGCACGCTGATATATAATGAGCTGCAATTGAATTTTTGCCTGTGATGGTACACATCTGAAATGCTATATTTGGGTTTCTCATCCAAAAATGTTTAGTCTGCTGAGCTTAACTTAACTGTCTGTGATGTTTTTAGTCTTAAAGGTTAAAAAGATGTGAGAAGATGGTAACCAGGGACTTTGAAGCTCCATAAACATTTCATAAATAGGACTCTTGCATATTATTCCAAGTGTCCTGAAGTCTATGGGAGCTTTGTACGAGGAACAGATCAATTAAAGTAGTTAGGTCAATGACAGGCTTTTTATTTCTCTGGATTTTTTTTCATTGACGTACTTCCTGAACAAGTGCGTTGCTTTCACATTCACGTGAATTTTGAGTGCAAACAAACTCAGACCTGGTAGTCTCGGGTTTGGTACCCAGTGCACTCCCGGGTTCGCATTACCAATTTTTCCATGGGAACCGTACCCAGTTTCAAACTAAACTGCCGGGGTGGTTTCAGTGACCTGAAAATCTTGCTCTCAAATCTCACACTTGGCTCCTTATAACGCATCAAGCCAAGTATGACATCAGTGGACGTCATTAGTTCTGGCGTGCATTTAACTGATTGTGATGCATTCTCTTTTCCTTTTGGCCCTGCTGCAGTCACTACACACTACATTTAGTGCTGACAAGCGGTTTGATTCCATCTCTTGATTGTGAAAAATTAGCTCTGTTGTTTGATTTCAATTGAGCGTAAGAGCCAGGTAGCTGCACCTGGACATTGGACAGCAGCGTGCCAAGTTTACACAGTGATGCTAATGCACCTGATAATTGTTGGTAAATTGTAAGCACATGGAGTTGAGATTGGTCTAATGTTTCAGAGGTTGAATTCTGTCCAGGCGTCATTCGGGCTTGTAATGTCTTTGTATATCAGATCTCCATCCAATGTTTCAGTCAACAAGCCTATGTGTTCAGTGAGTGTCAACCAAGCAAGCGCAGTGAATAGTAATGATTATTGCCGTTTGAAAAATGGCCTTGCTAGTTATGCATGCGCTCTCTAGAAATAAGGTTAGAAATAACCATATTAGCATCATATAAGCAAAATCACATTTCTTTACAATGTGTACATTTGTTAAATTTAAAACAGAGGATTATGTTGGTATCTTGTTTGCCTGTATAATGTGGCATATTTTGACCTTTTGAGCTGCATAGTTCATGCCGCCCTTCCGTTCGAATACTGATGAAGCATTGTGAGCGCTCAGCGGCTAAGGTCAAATTACACGGACCGCAAGGGCAGTGGGTTTTATTGTCATTGGGTTATTGATTTTATAGCACAAATGTGCCTAATTAGTCTGTATTTGGGCACAATTTTAGCCAGAAATGTAATTTGTTGAGAAGTCAAGTCAAGTCACCTTCATATAGCAATTAGCTGGACTGCTTTTTTGCATAAGTATACTTCTTTAAAGCAAGACAAGAATATTGGAAACTCCAGTTTAGGGTCCCATTAACTAGTTGCTTATCAGCATGCATTTACTAGGAAATTGGCTGTTTATTAGTACTTGTAAAGCACATTAATGCCTTATTCTGCATAACCATATTCTACATCCCTTAATCCTACCCAATACCTAAACTTAACTACCTTACTGACTGTTAATAGACGCTTTCAGCAGTGACAACATAAACAAACGGTACTGCGCATGTGCATTAAACTGGCCCAAACTTAACTTTCGGCAAACTTGCGCAGACAATCTATAACAAGTAAATAACCATAGTAGCTGGTATTTCTTGCCAGTCAAAGAAAATAAATGTTACCTGGCCAAACTGAAATGTGACACTACCAGACCCGTTGAACAAAAATTGGAGACAAGATGTTTTTCTACCGACGTGTCTGATTTAACGCAGTGTTAAAAAACTGTGGCGAGCGCGGCGACAGGGTTTTATAAGGTTAACATAGCTCTCCTTATTAGCTAGGCTTCTTACATGCTTGCTAACCTTTTTTTAAGGTGGGTCTCCACATTGACAGCATGTTGGATGGATCTGTGCAGCGTTGTTTATGATACTAACCATTCAATACACAGACTGCTCTGCTGTCAATGTGTTTGCGAGAGAGATGAGAGAGAGAGAGTGTGTGAGAGAGAGGGAGGGAGTGTGCGAATATGCACTGCATGCAACTCTGCAGTCAAATACAACTTTTCCCATCTGAAATTGTAAAAAACACGGAAATCAATATGTGACGGTCAGCGCTGATAATGTGGTGGGCTGCCACTAATAAATGTATGGGAAACACTGTACCGGATACTCGGATAAACCTAGCTATTTTAATACCACCGTCTCCCTCTTTGTTAGGAAACCTCAACATTTTTATTTTTAAAAATTGCGTTTGCTCCCAAGGTCAGGTTGCATCCCACAGCTCAACAACCTGCTCATCACCTTAACTTTCACTGCATATGCAGTCAATGCCATATTATCCAGTAAACAGTATAAACAAATAGAACGGAAGTTAACTTTGGGCCAGCTCATCACCATGGCAACGCATCTGATGGAAAGTGTATATAAGCAGCAATTAGGAGTTGTCAGAAATTGATTGCAATAATGATGAGAAAAGGATCTAAATGCATTTGTTTTATTAACAAAATAAACACAGAAATAGAGAAACCAACTTAATATGAGGTAGAACTGACAATGAACTGAAAGAAACACAGGGCTTAAATAGACAGAACAAACCAATCAAAGAATTGTGAAAACACCTGTGACCACTTAATCATACCATTTGTAATCTTGACAATTACGAGGCACAGAAGTGAAACATAATACAAAACCTTAACCCACCTAAACAAACTCAGATTATCCCTAACATGTCATCCCCATCAAGGTGCGTCTTCACACCTTTCAAATAACAACAAAAACACGAGTTCAATAGAGGGGGTTGGAGGTGCCTTAGGTGGGGGCCGTGGAACCATGACGAAGTAGAGACAGGGCATAGATGAGGGAGGGAGGAGCCATGGTGGAGGCTTGGCAGCTGGAATCAGGGGGATGAGTGACTGAGATGAAGCTGGTTGTGGAGACCCAGGTGGAACCACGGGACTGCAGGGACCGGGCACGACGCTGGTGCTGGAGGGCAGGGTGGAGCTGCACCAACAAACAACTGAGGTAAAGCCAGGGAGCCGGAGGACTGGGGTGAAGGCAGAGCAACCGAGGACCCAGGGGGAGTTGAAGGGAAGGAGGAGCCCGATGAAGCCAAAGGGGTGGAGGGACAAAGCAAAGCTGAAGCCCGGCAGTCCATGGTAGAGACAGAGCCACAACCGACCAAGGTGGAACCAGAGGGACAACAAAGCCTGGTGAAGCCAAAGGGACGACAGCCCTAAGTGGAGCCAAGGGAGGGAGGCACTTCGGTGGATCCAACTGCTTGACAGACCTAGGAGGAGTGGTGTACCGTACTCGGAGGTCATAGGTGGAGCTACTGGGTCTACCCACCAGGACTGGACTGACAAATACTTTGACTGAGGCGACCCAAGGGTGATCAGAGAGGAAGCCGAAGGACATGAGGAGAGGCAGTGCAGGCAAAGCTGCAGTCCTGATTAGTACAGATGGGTGAGAACAGACAGGCACATCAGGGTAACATGGAACTGGCACTCTCTAGGCTGGCACTGAACATAAAGACTTGGGAACAGGCAGTTTAAAAACAGGCAGAGGAGGTGGGAATGTGAGGCAGGGTGGGAAAACCAAAACTAAGAGTTCAGTGCTGCCAACAGGGACAGGCACGGTGCAGGGAAGAGAAATTGGCCTTAAGCACTCGCTCTCCCAGTCTATGAGTAATTTCGTCCATTGTAGTTGAAGGTGTTGGGCTACAGACATCACCTTATACTCCACCAGTGTTTCTCAGGGGCACAGGGCGATGTTGCCAGCACACACACCTGATCAGACTTGATTGGCAGTGTCTGCTGGGTTTGTGGTAATTGCTGATGCTCTGCTCTCCTCTCTGCTCTTTGCAGACGTTGAACAGGAAACCATTGTGGAAAAGTAACCACTCCACATACTCCTTGAAATAACCCCCTCTCCCCTTTTAATTCCCCAGACCACACCCTGGTCCTTCTCGCTCTAGACCTGCCCGGAAAAACACACACAGGCTGGTGTCGTCATAGTGGACTAGATGTTGAAGGTCCAGGAAAGCCTTTGTGTGTTCCTCCAGGGATTGGTTCTCCTGGGAAGCAGGAGGATCTATATTGCTACTAAATCCATATTATTTGTTCAGTTCTTGTCACAAATCAGGTGCAATAATGAGGAGAAAATGGTCTTAATGCTGCAGTTGTTTATTTTTAAAAGGAACTCATAAACAGGGATTAAATAGACAGAACAAACCAATCAAAGATATGTGAACACATCTGTGACCACTTAATTAAACTATTTGTTACCTAGGAGACTAACTAAAACAGAGAAACTAGAGAGAACTGAGGCACAAAAACTGAAACATACAAAACTTGTTTTTCTAAATGTACCGACTTCTGTAGTAAGTCATTACTGAAATTTTAAATTGTGACCATACCAGCATTTCCCTCTATCATTTTGAGCGCTGTTGAACAGATTCTTTTAAACACCTCTGATTGGCCATTGTGTTGACAAGTTTTAAAAGCAGGGGACTATCAGTGGATCCCTTATAGTGCTCGATGAAGGGGCGTCAAAGATGTCATTGTTGATCATTGTAGCCAATCACAAACATATGTTGAGCGCTTTCAACACAATGGCCAATCAGAGGTGTTTAAAAATCCATTCAACAGTGCTCAAAATGCTAGAGGGAAATTCTGTATCGTTCACATTTTTAAATTTCAGTACTTTTGACAAACTACAAAACCCATCTAAACAAACTATTATGTTTATCCCTAACAGTTGCTTATTGAGGCAAAAATCGTACTTAATAGTTAGTTAATAATAATGAAAATACAGTTTTTAAAAGTACTTTTTACATACAAATTAAATTAACCTACACAATGTAAATGTTACAATAGAACACATTATAAAAGCAAAACAAAGAAAAAACTCTTTATCCATAGTAGAAGCAACAGGACCTGTTACAAATCACTAAATTGTTAATAATAAGAAAAAACTAGATTTAGAGGTTAGAATTGGAAAGAAGTTAAATGTTATGTAGGAACAAACACAACTTGTACTGATCTTAGTAAGTGCTTTCATTTTACATAGCAGCTCACTTGGTAGCCTATGAAATAAAAATGGAAGATAGTCAGGGTATCACTTATAGATTTTTTTGTAAGGCAACATTTATTTTGTTGATGTGTGGATAATTAACTTACTGGTTAGACTGATTTGCCAAATGTTCCAAAACAAACATATGGCTTTTTGTGTGAAATGCTTTCTGTGTTAGCCAGCTGTTTGTGTTTGTTTTGTTTTGGAATAGGTAATTAGTGCCATTAACTTTTAGAAAAATAGTGGAGAGTAACAGATTGGACCTGCATCACTGTGTCTCTCCTGTTTTCATTTTTCCACTGCTAGTCATTGTGGGCTTTCAGCCCTAATCCACCCTCTAAAGTGCCTTGATGTCTTTGTGCTGTGGGCTGGAAGAAGGACCCTCTGTTCCCCGCTGTCTGAACTGCTGCCGTATGGAATTTTCACTGGATTTTCTCCTAATTAACCCCCATTTTTGTGTGTAGAGACCCAGTTTTTTGTGATGGAGGAATGCGATAGGCATTAGTGCTCCTTGAGTTCTGTTGTTTTTTTGCTAAGCCTGGCTCACAATCTCAACACTGGGCCACTTGTTGGGGCCCAGTAGAAGCATGTAATTGCACAAAGGCAATGGAGATGGTACAACACTGTAGTAGGCGTGATAACATCTTCACAGCTTATTTTAGCCCAACTCAACTCAATTAGTGTCACCACATGCCCTCGGACCAGCACTGCCAAAATTTATAGAGGCCTGCTCCTTGAACAGACTGGCTTTTCAAACTTGTGACTGAAAATTTGGCTAATTGAGTTGAGTGCCTTATGATCTTTCAAACCTGAATTGATGTTTGCACATTACATTTAATCCATTGTAAACTAGATTTGGCTTTCCTGAAGGAATGCATTTCCTACAGGTTTTTAAAATTGATTAAAAATGTAAAAAATACAACTTTTAAGACTGAAAATTTTGTAAATAGTATAACAATTATTTTTAAGCCGTGTGTCCACTAAAAAGGCCAGTAGTTGTTCAATTGTTTTCAATGGGAGTGCCGCATATTTAAAGACGACAGCAGCCTGACGAGGCGCTGAGTATCTGTTTCAAGATGAGTGCTTGGCAGTTTTTCCAGACACCGAGAGTTGAAAAATGTTCAACATTGGGTAAAACGCAGCTTTTTACCCAACCATCCAATCACTGTGTAGGAAGAGGGCTGGGTCAAATACCACAGCGACCAACTGGCAACAACACACACAGCAACGGAACTAAATCATTTAAAACAAGAGCCAGAGCAAATTCTTTACATTGTTTTGACATTTTATATTTGGAAACAAACTATCTGCAAAATCAGATACCAGTAACACTTCCCAGATATTCCATACCTTAGCAACAAAAGTGTCTCAACTGAAAAAACGAAACAAAAACAAAAAACGCTGCACCACCGAAGCACTCAGCAAGGCGTTTTTTAGAAGAGAGCCTGCCGTTTTCACACTTTGGTGGACGCACGGCCTTAAAAGTTTAGTCACCCAAAAATTGTCATCAAATTGGCATCACCCTCATGTCGTTCCAAATGAATCAAGCCGTTTAGTCCAAATGTTCTGAGAATCACTAATTTTGTATAACAAACAAATTTAATTAGACTTTTATTCACATATAAACATTGATCAGCGAACACAAGCAGAACCTCAACTTAACCTGCTTGATGCATGACACAAACCCTCATTGGTTCTTGTAGAAGCACAAACGTGTTTCTTAACACACGAGAATGAACCTCATTGGTTCTTGTTGAAGCTCAAATGTGCTGCGTAACACAAGAATGAACCTCGTTGGTTATTACAGAAGCTCAAAGGTGCTGCGTTGGTTCTTGTTGAAGCTCAAACATGCTGCGTAACATGAGAATAAACCTCATTGGTTCTTGTTGAAGCTCAAATTTCTTAACACAAAATAAACCTCATTGGTTTTTGTGGAAGCTCATACATGTTTCTTAACGCAAGAATAAACGCTATTGGTTCTTGTTGAGGCGCAAACGTGCTTGAGCTTCCATTTACCAGAACTCGATGTGTGAGTTGATGAATGTGATTAAAAACCTAAATTAAATCTGTTTATCATATAAGGCGATTGAGTCTCTTCAGAAAATTTTCACTAAACCACCCGATTCATATGGTTTAGTTTTACAATCAAAGTGGTTGTTGTGACTGGTAATGGAGGAACAGAACAGTGCAGTCTTATCCCGACGTAATCCCTTATCCCAGACCTAAACCTACCCCTAAACCTACCCCATCAACTAACTGACATTAAAGGTAAAGCGTCAGTTGTATGACGTCCCAGGATCGTCAGGTACTCTAAAACAGCGGATGTTGACGCATGGTCAAAAGACGTCCCAAGACGTCAGTTAAATGACGTCTTGGGATGAGACTGTGTTAGACAGAAAGCTCTCAAGATTTAATTAAAATCTATGTTTTACAAATGTTTTACAGGTTTGGAATGACATGAGTGTCAATAAATGGACAGAATTTTCATTTTTTTGTGTGAACCTTTAATGTAATTTACAGAGGTCTTACATGTGAAAAAAATAGTCATGTTTGAAGTATGCTGACTTAAAACCAAAGCTGTATTTACCATAAAATCTGACATAGTTTCCATTCTTCTTATTCAACACCAGTATGAAAGCAAATCCAGCTCAAGCGCGTGCCTGACTTTCAGCCGAACACCCACAGCTCTGCAAGCCAAAGAGCCATTGAACATCCAGCAGGGATCTGATGTGGAAACTCAACACATGGGAAAGGGAATTCACCTTAGTCCAAATCAAACAGGGCTGACATTGTCCTTGGCAAACTTGAACCCCCTTTTTAATTTTTTTGGCATATGTGGATTGAGGTGAATTCGCTGATTATGGAATTTGGATCAAACCCAGTCTGACCACTGAAGTGAAAAGGTGCAAATGTGACAGAACGCAAGATTAGTTTGAGTTTAGAGAATAGTTGATACCTTTGCTTCTGTTTAACCTCCTAGCTCTCCCATACATGTCCCTGTTACAGAGTAATATCACGAGTAGGGTTGGGTATCATTTGAATTTGAACGATTCTGATTCCGATTCCTTGTTTCGGTTTCCGGTTCCTGAACGATTCTCGATTTGGATTCTTTTAAGAGGCTGGCTCAAAAATAGTTCAGCTAACCTTGCTAACCAATGGTCTTTCTGAAGGAAATACTCCTTCTGTCACAAATTTTGCATTTTGCCGAGATTTCGTTATTTTTAGAAAAGTGAAGCCACACTTTGGACCGCCAACGTAAGCTACTCATGTTCCGACTCATGCGGTTATGCCAACAGTTCCGGTAGACACTTCTTCGTTGGTGTTGTTCAGCGGTTTCTTCTTCCGGTAGGCGGACTGTGAATATTGAAACTAAGAATCGAAATTTTTATCTTTTGAACGATTCCTGGAAAAACGAAAAGTTAGTCCCGGTTCCAAGTCGATACTCGATTCTCGATACCCAACCCTAATCACGAGTATAGTCTGTTTCATGAACAAACGTCTCTTAAAAAGAAAATTAAGTCAAAGTATGATTCTCAACTGTATACATATGTATATATGGTGCATAGTTATGGTTAAACATGCCAATTAAGCGTTTGTTTGTGTCATGTGAACACAGCTTCCTAGAAATGGAGAGTTTTAGTCATGTAGCATATGGAAATGAGGAGTGATGTGTGCCCATGGCTGTAATTTTGGGAGCCGGAGGTCGGTTAGTCTAGGCGTCCGATTGGGTGAGGGGGGCACCGAGCGGTTCTGGGGCTTGCTGTGGTCCCACCACACTGGAAATTCAAGGACCCCGATTCAGCCGCTCTGCTATTTAACAGTAAAATATGATCTTATCAGCATCCCGCTTCTGTGTTAATAATGGACCTTGGGAAAGCCATGCGCCAGTGTGTCGTCTTTGCGCCGCTCATCAAATGATGTCAGAGTTGCAGTAAATTCGCAGAGATGACCACAACTTCTCAGAGAAACACTTTTGTCTCCAGTCTCCAACAGGCATGTGCTGTTTTAACAGTTTGTTTACTCTGGTTTCTCTAATGAAATTTACCGTAGAGTAAGAGCTGGTTTGATTCCCAGCCTGATCCATCCCTCCGGCAATAAACAGAAACGTTTTCCCATCCCTTACCGAACTGCTAAATACAATGCAGAACGCTATGTTCAACTGTTTTAAGATGGGCTCCTCATGACATCATCCACTTTTCCCAGGCCTTTCCCCCAGTATAATGATCGTCCTTCAGCCGCAGCTGCTTTTAATTACACATGCAGTGTTTCTCTTCAGTTCCCAAGACTGATGATTTTTATTCACTCCCTTACCCAGACAACTGTTTATCAGGACTTTAGCTTGCCTACGGAAATATGTCTGTTGGAAGTGCAGGGTGTGAATTAGGGGGTTTGCAACAGCATTTTCACACAACCCACAAAAGTTAGGCTACAAGTTAGTTAAAGTGCATATTTTTACTCAACACTAAAGAGAACAGTCTTTTGCCTTTGACGGAAACCACAGCAACAGTTACTCCAACATTTTGCAGTAAAATTAGTATTAAACAATACATACTGGCAAAACTAGAATATTGTTTCAAATATATGAGAAATGCCTGTTTTAAGGCTTTAAAAGCCAATCTAAGCTAAGCCACAGAGTCTTGACTAGTGGAACGGTAAACTGGGAACTCTCAAATCCTATAAGATTAAGGATTTAATGCGCATTAAACAGAGCCCCTTTTCCCACAAAGAATTTCTGTGAACCTCTATGACCCATAATTCAAAGTAAAACTAGAAATACGAGTGCATGCAGAAGTTGCTAGGGTGTTGTGGGTGGTTGCTAGGTTGTTAATAACTGGTTATATTAGACTGTACTGGGTTGGTTACTTAATGGCCCAAGTCCCAAGACTAAGCCGCGTTTCCACCGCAATTATCAGGATCTATTTGTCCCAGGAACTTTTTTCACAGGAACCTTTTTTTCCCCAGACCGCTTGCTTACTGCGTTTACACCGCATACTAAAGTACCGGTCCGAGGCGGGTAGATCATAGTGACGTTAAACTCATGGTTAAACTGCGTGCGACTGCTCTTCCTAGCCTGTGCGTTTGTTTTAAGTTTTGTATGGAGGAGATTCAAGCTTTGCTGCTTTTTTGTGTGCGATTTGGTTTACTAACAAGGTAATTAACAAAACGGCAGAAAAGAGAAGTCGAGCACCCAAAGCATATTCAGAAAGCTCGTAATGCTAGACATAAAAGTAGACGTTTTTTATCAGCGGACATTGACCGTGAGATGGATGAGACGAATGCACGCCATCGGGCAGAAAGAATAGCGTGGTAAGAACCAATCAGCATGTTCAGCGCACAAGTCCCACCCTGAAAGTTCCTGAACTCTGAAAAAGTACTACCTCGCCAGCAGGTACTTTCTGGGGGGAAATGTTTACCCGGAACTTCATTTAGACCCTGGTTCCTGCGGTGTAAACACACTCGAGTACCACCCCAAAGTTCCTAGTTCCTGGGGAAAGTTCCTGCGGTGGAAATGCGGCTTAATAAGTATCATTAAAGGGTAACTAAACCCTAAACCAACTTTTTTTTTTGTTAATGGTCTGTCAGAATGGGGCTTTATTAGTGCTGATCATTGATTCATGTAACTTTTTTGACATTTAAGTATAAAGTGTCTTAATTCTACAATATATGGTGTAAAAACGTCTGAGTGTTAATGGCCCAGTGTGTTGTGATTGGCAGCGTGTGCTCTGAAAATGTCCTACCCCTTCATAACCACAAGCTCTACTCAGATGCAAATATTAACAATGGAGTTGTCATTTTTGACAATTAAATTGGCAATTTTAAACCATTTATAACTTGATTCAGACCCTGACAATATTAAAGCTACACTGTGTGATTTTTACCCCCATCTAGCAGTGAAAAGGTATATGATCATCAAGTGAATATTAGTTTCTGTTTCTCTCAATTCGATTTCGTTTTAACTCCTACGATGGCCAATGTAGTCCACGATTAACATGGTTTCCAGTTCGACCTCGTCCATGAATGTTAACTCAAACGTAAACGTGAAAGGCGAAGCTTGAATTAACGGACGTATGTCCCTCTTTGGCTAATGTACTTTCAAGATGGATGGGCAACATGGCGACCGACATTAGAACCCCTTACCCGTATGTATTTTCAATGGCATATTATACACTCACGAGAATACTTTATTACTTGAACGAAGTAAATATACATTAATGAGCACATATATTTTTGAAAGAACTAAGTCTTTTTAGCTAAGAATAAACTAAAAGAATACAACTTTTCTGTTGTATTTATTTGTGCCATTGCTCGTTATTTGATTATTTGATCTTATTCTATTACTATCTGTAACAATTTAAAATGTTAATAAGTTAGGCTAATAGTTTTGGTGTCATAACCTTATTTATTAAGGTTACATGGATAAACAACTAAAACAATAACTAAGCCTTCAGTATAACGCGTCACATTGCTATGAAATCCACCTCATCTCACAATTGTGACTTTGGCCCCGTTTACACGAATGGAAAAACGCATATATTTCTCTGCGTTTTGCCCTTCTCATTTACACGAAAACGCCGTTTCTATCACTGAAAGCGAATATTTCTAAAAACTCCAGGCAAGTGGAGATTTTTGAAAACGCCGGATATTTGTTGTCGTGTAAACTGGGAGAAACGGCGTTTTAGGTTTCTCTTGTCGATTCCAGGATTCTGATTGGCTTGCATGGCTTTATCTTTAACCCCTACACTGCCGCCTTAGGTTTAGCATAGTTATGATGGCGCTCGACGGCGTATTTATGCGGGGTGTAAACGATGTTATTTTTGAAAACGGAGAGGGGAAAATATTTGTTTGCTAAATATCCTGGCTTTGTGTAAACGTGGCCTAAATTTTATGTAAAATCCACTTTATTTCTCGTCATTATGATTCTTTATTTTACAAAGTTACCAAATCTCAGAATTGCAACTTTATTTCTTGTAATTGCCACGGTTTCCTAATCCTTGCCACAATTCTCAAAACATTTCTGCGAAATCCATCACAAATGCAACTTTACATTTTGTAATATTCACTTTTCTCACCATTGCCTCTTGCCATTGATTTTATATTGGGTTTCAAAAGTAATGTCATGTGCTGTTGTGATGCTCGCTTTAGCAAACACCACTAACTCATTCAGAAGTCTGCAGGGTACATAAAGCCTGCAAAAGGACATGCTCTGATTCAACGTGCTCTCCTCTGACTATGCCTATGAGTCTTTCTCCAGCAGTATTTTCCGTTCTGTCCAGCGCTCGTGCTGTGTTGTGTAAGAGGCACGCCTCTCAAATTCCCTGTGGTGAGATCAGATTTTTGGTGTAGACTGGAACCACAATATTCAGTCCTGTTATGTAAGAGAGAAGGGTCTTTTGGGTTTGTTTACATGTTCCTTTCAGCCAAGAGGAGGTTCTTTTGTTGCAGAGGATGACTGAATGTAACAACTTCTGCAAACGTTAGAAACGAAGCATTTAATGAGCACCGGCCGACAAGGGTGCGGTTGAATCTAAACATCCATGTGACACCATCGAAGGGGTCTTTTGGGTCAGAAGATGAGTTTTCTTATAGAAGTATACTTTCCTTGTTGGTGTTTTGATCCAGCTTGCTGACAGATCTGATGTCTATGCACACTGTGTGCATTTGTGAGTGATTTGAGTGCTCTAAAACAAAGGTACACTAGGTAGTGTGGACTCGCCAAATGCATCTATACTCATGGTCAATGGAGTGTACTTTTAAAGGCTTTCACACTCAATTTTGCATTAGAAACATGGAAATTGAAGTATACTCAAGCAATTACAGTGGATATTCTCAGGGAGGAAGACTATTCCAACCCAATTCTTAAGATGCAAAACTCCCAGTGTGAGTTTTGTAAGGAATAACCCGTCAACATTGTTCCCATGCATGTTTGACCCAAACTGCCTAACCGGAATTGACATGGATGGGTGGACTGATTTCTCAATGACATTTGAAAAGAAAAGGCGCTTTCTGATTGGACAGTGGCCCACTTGCAGGAAAGGGCTCAAGAACAGTGTATGGCCAAAGGAAATGACTCTGTTCTTTGTCGAATGAGAGAGATATCTTGGCAGGCTGGACTTTTATCAGTGAAATGAATTGGCAGTTCAGTTTCGTACCTTGATGAAATCTGTCTATAGTGTTGAGCAATGCCATGCTTTACCCAGAAACGTTTTTTTTTTTTTTACGACAAATTATGTTACATCATGGGTAAACTTAGTTATATCAAACAGATTTGTATTTCCAAAGATATCAGTGGTTGTAAGACAACAAAATAATCAACATATCTCCAAATCAGTATGAATCTTTTAGAGCCAGACCGATATATCGGCAGGCCAATATTATCGGCCGATATTAGGCATTTTTCAAACTATCGGTATCAGCAGTTATAATGGCCGATAAATGAATATTTCAAAAATTAAATAAAAACGGACGAAACACGCTTGAACCATGTCATGAGTGTTGGAGTTGTATAGTTTTTCCACAAGAGGGCACACTACACCGTCCCTGTTGGCAACACTCGTTGAGTTGGTCACGAGACATACATTGCTTGAATAACAATTAAAAGATCATCCCCATCAGTTCTCTTAACGCAAATTAGCATGACAAAATTTGTGACTATCATGTCCAGTTTTGCTGCTAGTTAAATAAGCCGAGAGTGAAGCAGAATTAGCTAGTAATAGTTACGTTACGTTGTTACAGTGTAGTTGACTGACTGTCCTTTTAACTTTTGACAATGTGACTGAAGTATTTCTTTAATAGCGCGTGACAGTTATAGAAATGAGACGTATCATCTCTCCTTGGCCTGTTATATTGAAAATGTATGTTTTACAATTTGCAGTATGATGTAATCTATTGCTAAATTATGGCTCATCATAGACAAGCGAACCACAAAGTTAGCTAATGCCACTATCATCAGTCTGTTCTGTTGTGACAATAAAAGAAACAAGTTTCTTTTTAAAATGCATTATCATATTATTTCAGTTAAAACTCATTAATAACTACAAATAACTAATGTTAGGGAAATCTGTAATGTTTTGTTGCGCGTTTCTGAAAAAAAAGTAAGAAAAAATATCGGCCGATATATCGGAATATCGGATTTTAAAACCAAACAAATATTTAGAATCTTTGCAGTGTAAAGGCAACTTGACTCACGACAATATGTCTTGCCTGATCAATTGTGAATGAATCACCTTAGAGGAATGTTAATATAGTCTTAAGGCTTGTACTCTGCAACAAACAATATTAACAAACCATTTTACTTTACTAAAATTTTAATTTGTTTATTCGCTGGAAAATATCAGTTTGTCATCGTTAACACTATTATTAAAGTCTAAGCAAAAATATAAAAATAGGAATTTATTGAAGAAAGATACAGTTGGAGCTGTATTGATTTTGTGAGTGCAGCGCTTAGGAGTTGTGTGTTTCGGTGTGTTTAAGGCATTGCCGTGTTTACTCAAGCTTAGTTGTAACCGCAGCATCCTGCCCATTAGCAGCAACTGTGTGTTTGTGTGGTTTGCTGGTGGGAATCAGGTGCTAAAACATGGCAGTGGCCAAATGTTAGTCCTCCAGAGAAAAGCATACAGACCCAATGAATACAGCCTTTCAGTGTAACAGTGTAATATAAAAACATTAGAATACTCCAAAAACTGCAGAACGAACCAGTTGTCTTTCTGCTAAGCTAACTTTGACATGTGCAGTATGCGTCTTTTGAGACTTGGAAAACAGAATGCTGTGTGGTCATAAGTCTGTTCACTTTTAATGTATTTAAAATCTGACAAGCATTAAAAACTTTACCAGATTAATTAAACGATACCAGACAATGAAAAAGGGTCATATCTAGCGAAATGATCAGTCATTTATAAAATAAATAAAAAAAACGTTGAAGTGTTATAAGCACAAATGCTCGCCTTGCTTTGTTCTGTGATGCGCGTTCGTGACTCTCCTGTTCGAACTCCAACATCAAAATTAACGAATATTTTTCGAGTCATTTGGTTCATTCATCGAGCGGAATGATTGAATTGACTCGAAAAAAGATTCCTTCATTTTGATGAACGAGTTTGAACAGGAGAGTCACGAACGCGCATCACAGAACAGAGCAAGGCGAGCATTTGTGCTTATAAAACTTAGGCTAAACTTTTTTTTTTAAACGACCGATCGTTTTGCTAGATAAAACCCTTATTTATCGTCTGGTGTCATTTAAAGGTCCCGTTCTTCATGCTTTTTTGAAGCTTTGATTGTGTTTACAGTGTGCAATATAACGTGTTCATGTTTCGCGTGTAAAAAAATACAGTATTTTTCACACAATTTACTTTTCTGTAATGCTTTGTCTTCCAAAGTTTTTAGCCACTCAGCATTTTCACTGGCCACAATTTTGACATCGACATTTTATTTACCTTGGGGAAAAACTGACATATAGATATTGTTTATTATCTCATAATTTGGCAGCAGTTATATAGGCTTCTGTCACTTTAAGACCTAAAGAATGGATCCATGTATTTGTTACACAAGTGAAAAAGAACTCAATTTAGTGCTGAGCGCCTGCTTTAACATCTTTAAAACACTTTGGGTGTGAGCATAACATTTGCGGGAATGAGTAAAAATTAAATGCAATACGCCCAATCCACGACAAAATTCAAGCACTGTAACACCAATAATATTCATCCGCAGCAAATTAATCAAGTGAGGTGGGAGAGGCAGTTTTGTATGTCACTCGCTGTCGGAGAAATGAGAAAGCGCAGCTGGTAAAGTGTATCTATTCTGCGGGAAATGAGTATTGGAAGTGTTTCAGATATTTCAGTATTGATGTTTAAAAGAAGATTTTTGACAAGGATACATTGCACTTTGTTTATTTCAGAAGCTTTTTTTTAAAGACTACAATTGAAATATTTATAGATTATAAATAAAATGCAATCCACCATAGTGGCTAGTAGGAGTGACTGCGTTACACGCCACTGATGTAATGCGGGTTGGCGGGTGTTAATGTCAAGCCCTGTATATATGAGTGTAATGTAATCTTGACTAACAGTTTTTGAGGTTTCAGTCTTACTGAAAGCAAGTAGGAGCTGACTAGACACAGCTGGACTGACTTGCTTCAAAAGGACTCTGAGGATACCCACAGAAGTCAAGCAAGTCATGCAATTCGGAAAAGATAAAGCAAAACCAAGTCAAACTCCTCATAAACATTTAGTTTGGTTGGTTTTGGGGGATGAATGCTCAATACAAAACGGAAAAACAGCGGAAGCAGATTGAAGAACACTCCCATTCCAGTGCTGACCCTATGTTAGGCTCAGCCTTTCTGCCCACAAGCGTGGCTATAAGAGACTATGTCTCAGGAAGAGGGAGGAACAGGTCCAGCCATGCTTCCTGTGTCCTAGTGTTGTTCCCTCCAGACCTGTCTTATCCAATCATCCCTTCATTTTCCCATGAGAAATGTCCCAGTGCACACAGACCTTGCCCTTTTTTATATATCTACCCTGTTTCAGCATGGTCTTCCTGTGAGCTATACCTCACATTGGCCTGCAGTGCTTTCCTTCCGTTCTGGATTGTTCTGTGACGCACACAACAGCTTTCCTGTCAGGAAAAAGCATGCAACCCCCCTTCAACCACTTATTCCTCTTTATTTCATTTGGATTGTAGCCTCTAAAGTATTTGTCAAAATAATGAATCAAAGACATTTTTGGGGAAAGCTTTGAGAACATTTCAATTAGTAGAGTAGGCTAGAGTAGGCTACACTTAAAAATACACAACATTATCTTTTTGCACTTTCATGAAGTCTCATCCTTTTCCTGGAAATTGGAACAAAAATAGTGATGACTTTAGCAATCATGTGCGCATCCAGTTTTTTGTCCAATCAGGTGCTCTCTAGATTTAGAATGTCCCTCCACCTAATGCCACCTGCTGTGACTAGCAATTGCAAGGTTCATGAATGTGAAGTGCACGCAATACATCCATAAAGGACAACACTGCCACTGTACAAGGGAAACACAAGGACTTACTGTAAATACAGACAGGGATGAGGGCCAAACAAGCTTAACATAAAAACCAGGGAACAATCAATGAAACAAATCCACAAAGAAAACTACTACAAGTTAAACAGGAAACAGCAACAAAACAGAAACATAAAACACGAGTCCCAAGCTTGGTTTGTGACACATGATGGCGAATTTTGTAAGGGCGAACACTATTCAAATTGCTTTCATAAAATGTCAATTATTTAGTGAACTTTTAACAAAGCTAAACACATTTTTACCAGCCTGACATCATCAAAATCTCATATGGAAACTGGCATTGTTGCTTTTGCTCAGTATTCTCACAAATTGCTGTTGAATTGACTGCCGTCTAATGCCAACAAAAACAGTTTTCTGGAAATTGGCAGCAGTTTGATGCTCTGTTACAGTATATTCAGTTAGTAAATTGATAGTGGTGTGTTACGTAAATGCTTCTGTATGTCTGAAAGCACACAGACCTTGGCCCATCACATCTCATCATCAGATATTGTTGACAACAGCAGCCAAAGCAAATTTAAAATCTATTTCCTGTATTCCCTTGTGTTGTATTATGCTATGATTTGCCTTGTGAAAAAGAACTAGCCTACACATTAGCATAGTTTTTAAAAAGAGTACTTATTACGGAAATGATATACTTTAAACGAGTATATTTATATTTTGCTGGACATTTAATTGCATGCTATTTACAATAGAATGTAAAATGTAGTGTACTTTAAATGTACATTAAATGCAAGTAGTTGAACTTAGGAGTGCTTTTTGTCACATTTAAGTAGAACATGTTTAAGTAAATATAAATTAATAAATGTTGTCTTTGAAATTTGATAAAAGTGTATTGCCGAATGTACTGACAAGTGTACTCAAGTAGCCTTTTATTGCATTAATATTAAATCATCTGCAACTACATATTCTTTTTTTAGTATACCTCTAAAATTTAAAGCACACTACAAGTGCACATTCAGTAAAATCAAGTGCACTTCTTTTTCACAAGGGTTAGTCTACTCTTTATTTATGTTCCAGAAAATAATCTTGGAATCAAACAACGTGTGTGTGTGTGTGTGTGTGCTATGTCTGCAGTGGCAACTCCACACTTCCTGTCTGTTTCTTTGATCCAAGCCATTACTTTTATCAAGCGATCACACCCCTAACACCTGGAACCAACAATGGTCTCTCTCTCTTTCTCCCTTCTCCTTGGTGCTCTTGTGTTGTCTTTGGTGTGGTAGTTTGTCTTAAACGTGGTGTGCTGGTAGTTATGGCATGCTGGGTCAAACAAGAGGCCCAGTCATGATGGTCTTTCAGGCGGCCAGCTGGCTCTACCACCCAAAACTACCCCTCCCAAAACCACTTAGAGTTGTCCTTTATAAAAATACATACTTTTATAATGCCTTCATTCTTAGAGCCAGGCAGACATAATCACTGTTTGCTGGGCGTAATGTGTGTGTAGATGTGCATGTGTTTTATATCAGGCTGCAGAACTGTGATTGCTTATTGGTTTGGAGAAGCAAGACTACATTCTCAGTATCTTATGCATATGTGCACCTGGTAGACCTTAAAATGAAAACTATAAATCAATAAAACTGATTTCCCACTTTAACTTATAACTCAATATTTATAGTTCCTGAATTATACAGTATGTGAGTGGACCGTGCAGAACTCTATAGCGTGTTCAGGGTGTTTGCTTGCTGACAAAGTCAAAGAGCCCACACCAAGTTCCTAAAGCCCCTTTCACACAGAGATTCTGGAAAATACACGGATATTGTGACCCGGCATTTGTCCCAGGATTGTTTGATTTCGGTTCATTCACACTGCCAGTGATTTGCCGGGATCTGTGAGTGCATTCACACACACAACCCGTAAAGATCCCGGAAAGACACATGACTGTCATGATGAGACGTAACGCACGTGTCGAAAACGTACACACACATACCGTTCCACAAAACTGGTGAACGATTCGGCTTCAGCGCGGATAGTGAGGAGCTCCTGGTCTCTGCTTCGTTCTAGTTTGCATACATTTGTTCGTAGTTTCTTTGTTGATGAACACAAACTTTCTTCTAAGAGCAACAGAGTCGCCGCGGTGGCACGAGCATCATCACTATGACACACCCCTTACGGCATTGGTCCTGGCTTCTGTTCACACAGCCGCGTTCCGGGACTGATTCCGGCAATGTTACTAGGTCCCCAACCCGGCATCGATGGCGGTATAAATCCCGGGTTGTGTTAAATTGCGTTCACACAGAAGGCGTTCTGGCAATTTCCCGGGATCGACGCGCTGAGTGAAGGGGGCTTATGATCTTCTAGATATATGGCTTGTGTCCCTCTTTCAATGTTGGTCTAAGGTACTTTTCACCTGTTTTATTGTACACCTGGAAAAAATCGTAAGTTGGATCATCAAGTGAAAAGTGAATAGCAAAAGAATCACATGATTTAAGGTTTCATTAATGTCCATAGAGCATTTTTCTTACATAGGTTGACCATATTTTGATTACCAAAAACCAGGACACTTGGCCTGGCAAATAGATAGGCCTACTTAAATGATACTTTGAAGTTTACTGAAAGATACCTTATTAATTTAAATACATTTAAAGTAGGTTATGCCTCCTCTGTATGGATAGAAAATTGTTATATTGTTACATGAAAACAGGACATGTCCTGGGAAAACAGGACAGTTGGTCACCCTATTCTTACAATAATCAAAAAAGTATCATTTGCTTGACAATTCACAAAAGGTCTGTGACGCTTTGTGTCAAGAGCAGATGGAAAATACCTATACATAACAAAACATACACAACATGCATCCAACAAGTGCCTTTGACTTATCACATAGCCGCTCCTGGCTCAGAGTTTGGCACTGCCCAGTCTTGTGCTTCTTTTTGGGATGAATGAATTGCGCGGGTCGAGGGTGACTGATCTCACTCCTTAGGGCAGCAGATGGCCAGTGAGATGCACAAAGAAGCTCACAATGTGAGCGACTGCCATTCAGATCATCTTTTCTGAATGGGACAGGACATACATCCCACAATACCCTGGTTCAGCCTTCTGCAGCCCGGCGTCTGGAACCGACAAAGCACATTGGCTGCTTCTGTGTTCCGTGTCTTAAAAAGCCACAGTGTTCGAAGCATATTATCACACCGCCTGCTGGTACTTATCATAATGAAGCAGCCGTCCGCCTCCCTGATGCATCTCCCAGCGCACTGTTCCTTGCTTCATTGAAGCTTGGTCGCGTGAAAGAAGATGGTGTTAGCGGCATTCAGTGCTCACTCTCGGGTTAGAGGTCATGGTTAGGGTGGTGTGTTTATAATCCTCCCCCAACCTACCATATCCTTGTCCTCTCGAGCTGCTCTGGCACCCCAAAGTTCCTTCTCACCCTTACCCCCTCAATAACATTCACAGGATATGAAAATTCCCCAGCAGTACTTCATCCTGCCACTAATAAAATGCTCATTATGGATATTTTCCAAATACAGCTTTAAGACAATATATTCAGACCAAACACTTTGCTTGGAGGGGTCGAGTTACTCAACCATTATGGTTCAGACAAAAAAATAAAGAAAATTGTGAGGAATTTCCTAGCCTGAAAATAAACAGTGAGGTTGTATGAAGTCTCCCCTTGTAAAAGCTTGTGGTGCTACGTCATGGAATGTGGCAGCAGGACAGAAGCATGAGGTCTGTTTAGATTTGGGGTTGGGGGTTGGAGTAGGGCTTCCCACTGCAGACTGCACACATAAGAGCCGACTGTGTGTTACTGACACATGCCCCTCCCTTCCTCTGTTTCTCCACAGATGAGCGATGGAGAGAGGGGAACAGCTGTGGTAGAGAGACAGTGAAGGGAGGAGGATCTCAGTGAGAGTCAGATGCTGCACAAGGCAGGAACAGAGAGACGTCGACCAAAGAGAACATTGGGAAAAGAGGATGACCACTGCAAAGGAATACGCCTAACAGAACTATGAAGGAATATCTTTGTGTGCTTTGACAAGTGGCATTATAACAGGTAAAAGTAACTCTACTACTATACAATATTGTTCTTTTAAAATGTTTTTAACAAATTGTGTTTGGGTGTGTGGATAGGTGAATAGTTGGATGCATAGACTCATTTGCTACCATTTTCCTCACAGATCAGAATGGGAAATACCAATAGTCAGTACAGCAGTTTCATCATCCCTGGTAAGGGAAAATCTAGCTCCCTAAAAAAAAAGAGGAGGTACTGTCCCGCACTCTTGGTGGAGGAACTCTGAGAGCACGTCTGGATACAAGGCCAAAAATGGTTTTTCACCGCACAAGAACAGCCAACCTTACATCTCCCGCCATTATGACTGCATTAAGGGGAGATCTAGTGACAAAATATGTGCAGAGAGCCACCAAGACAACCTTTTATTCCAGGGAAATGGTTTCTTTGTCGGCTGCAGACAACAGACTGGAGGCCTCCAGGCCCCTCTGAGGAGCCCCAGTTCTGAGCTTAAAGACATTAAGAGCAGTCCCAAAGTTCTTTTTCGCGAGGATGGGAGTCTGAGGGTAGAGTTTACCAATGCACGGAAGGAGCCAGATGTTGAGCTGTCACTGAGCAGTTGTCTCAGTGGACCTGTTGATGCTACCCAGAGGGCCAGTAATGGGAGCTCTCTTAGCTCTGAGGGCTCGTGGTATGACTCACCCTGGGGGAATGGAACAGATCTTTGTGACAACGTCTTCACCACCAGCCAGCCTTCAGACAACAGTAGTGGATATACCACACTCTCATCCACACGTACAATGGACCTTGGATGTTTTAGTGGCTACACTACAGAACAGTCTGAGAATCATATGGCTAGCCTCGCCTGCCAAACCACAGTTCATGCCAGTCAATACGCAAGCAGTGATTCCTATAGCAATGGGTACAATACCAACCACGCTGAGGGGGACAGTGGTATTGGGGACTCTGTGCTCCTTCATTTGGAACATAATGGATTATCTGATCTATACACAAACCCCAACATGACTGTGCCATTCCCTACCGTGGGCATCCTAGTGGCGGATCAGCTTGAGGACACTCCTCAGCTCCAAGCCTCACTGACCTCTTCCCTTGATGCAAACTCCCAAGATGAGAGTCAGGAAACCCAGCATTACACCTCACAGACCCTACCATGCAGAAAAGCAGTTCCTGATGGGAACACAAGGAAGGACTCGCTCAAAAGTCGCATCCGCCGCCTCAGCGATTGGACGGGAAGTCTGAGTAGGAAGAAGCGCAGGCTGCAGGTGAGAAAATTATTTGTTGGTGTATTGGGGATTAGCATAGCAGATCTTCCTGTTCGAACTCCAAAATAATCATGCTGATGTTATCATATTAAAAATTCCATCTGCTATTCAGTGTTCTAGTTTAAGTTGGCATTTTTTCAATGCTGGAACATTCTTAGATGGCAGACCTCTCTGAAACAATGATTTACAGAAGTTTTAAAAGGGTATACTTGTTGAACTAACCATAATTTGCAGAGTTGTTAAGAGAAAAGTCAGAAGAAGGGTATAAAAGGTTTACAACATTGTGTCAACCTTGTAACACAAGTACATGTTAAGTACATTTGTCACCCTCTTCTCATTCTTCTCTTTCATGTGCATCAGGAACCTCAGGAACCTAGTACTGTGGACTTTACCGAGGTCTTTAACTGTGGAGCTGGGGGCACACTAGAGGAATCCAGACCATTTTGGAATCCCATGTCCTCCCAGACACAGGCGGACTGCTCTGGGTCCTTAACGGTCCCATTTGGTCATCAGAACCAGGGTGCAGCCCTGAGGCAGAACATCTATGAGAACTTTATGCAGGGCCTGGAGACTGGCAGTTGCAGTGGAACTGCTGATGGACCCCAGTTCTGGGAATGTGAAGGGGAGAGCAGCAATGGTTCAATGGGCTCCTTGGAGCAAATGGACTTCCTGTTTGAGAAGGAGCAAGGTGTTGTGCGGAGGGCTGGTTGGCTGGCTTTTAAGCCCCTCATTTCCCTACACAAGGATCGCAAACTGGAGCTGGTAGCAAGACGGAAGTGGAGGCAGTATTGGGTCACGCTTAAAGGCAAGATAGTAGTCTTACACCAATGCTAACATGCATGGCCAGTTAAATGTAATATTTCTGTTGTCAGTCTTAAAAAATAGCTGTAATAGATAGTGCGTCCTCTACATTTTTAGAGGCTCTATCTCAGATCTGGTTTCATGTCTCATGTAGGCTGTACACTTTTGTTGGGTGAATCCAATGGAAAGACCTCCCCAGAGCAGGAATGCACACCACATTACGCAGTGCTCGCTGAGGACAGTATTGTGCAGGCAGTTCCTGAGCATCCCAAGAAAGAGAATGTCTTCTGCCTCAGCAATGCCTATGGAGACGTCTATCTCTTTCAGGTATGCCCCCTTTATCATATAATACTCCATTACACATTAACTCTTTGGCTGCATGTTGTCTCTTACCTCACACCTCTTGCCTCTTACCTGCAGGCTGCAAACCAAACAGACCTGGAGAACTGGGTGACAGCCATCCACTCTGCCAGCGCATCACATTTAGCAAAGCGTCAGGGGGAAGGAAGACACTCTACGTTTGCTGAAGAGCCAAAGCAGAGCTCTCCTGCAGAAGATCGACATGGATGGCAAAATGAAGAAGATGGCTGAGCTGCAGCTGTCTGTCATCAGCGATCAGAAGAACAGGAAGGCTGTCGAGAGCCAGGTAAGGAACAAAACGGATGTGTGTGTGGTGTTTATGCATACGTGTGGTTGGTTTTAAAAGATTAAAGGCCGAAACCTAGTAGTTCAGAAAGAGTGGTTTGCTAAATTGGGCACTTAAGTCATTGATGTCTGTTTGAATAGAAACCACACCACGTGCCTTTAATATATCTGAGTATGGTACATGCATTTAAACTTGAAACCACCATTAATTTACTAGATTTTTATGTGATATGGGTGTTATGGGTTGTTGTTAGAGCATTGCTTTGCTAAGATGTTCTGTGTGATTTCAAGGGCATTGCTAGATGGTTGCTTGGATGCTATAGGTAATTCTTGGTCATAGCTACTGTGTTCTGGGTGTTGCTAGAGCTTTTTTGTGGTAAGTTTGGGTGTTCTAGGAGGTTGGGAGATTGCTTCCTGGCCCAAGTCAAAAGAGCCTAGGACAGGTCTCCATGATATTCTGATCCCCCACATATAGTTTTTCTTTGTTTCAAAGTAAAAATCCCCAGATGTTACCTTGTCACATCTCTCCTTTCCTCAATAAGCCACACAATTTAAAATACATCTAGATGTCTAAATATGTCTATGGTGCAAATCGTGCATGACAAGTAAAGCGCCAAAGTCAAACTTCAGTTTTACTATATAATGTTTAAAGGGATACTCCACTTTTTTGGATATAGGCTCATTTTACAACTCCCCCAGAGTTAAACGGTTAGGTTTTACAGTTTTCGAATCCATCCAGACGAATTTCTTATATTTAGAAGAATATCAGTAACCAGACAGTTTCTGGTCTCATTGACTTCCATAGTATATTTTTTTTCCTACTATGGAAGTCAATGAGACCAGAAACTGTCTGGTTACTGATATTCTTCTAAATATCAGAAAATCGTCTGAATGGATTAGAAAACAGTAAAATTAAACGTTTAACCCAGAGGGAGTTGTAAAATTAGCCTATTTCCCCAAAAAGTGGAGTATCCTTTAAATGTCAATAGCTTTCTCAATTGCATTTCAGTCACATTTCTCTCTCTACTTTATCTCCAACCCACAGATCCAGCAATGGGAACAGAACCTGGAAAAGTTTAACCTAGAGCTCTTCCGCATGCGCTGTTACCTGGCTAGCCTGCAGGGCACAGAGCTGCCCAATCCAAAAAGCCTGCTAGCCACTGCTGGACGCCCATCTAAAATGGTGCTTGGTCGTCTGGGAATTTTCTCCGTCTCATCCTTTCATGCACTGGTGAGGATCCGTCACATGCTTTAGGGTATTTTGTAAAATACCTATTAAGACCTCATTAAAACAATGTACCTTTGAGACCCACCACAAAAATTCAATTAAGATGAAGCATTGCGATTCTGAGAAATGTCTTAAATGAGATTGTGTTTGTGCAGATATGCACTCGTGATGAGGCCACCCTGAAGAGACAGATCTCGCTCTCATCCTCGGAGGAATGCGGAAACAAACGAGGACTACTGTTTTCTTCACAGAAGGGATTGGACAGTCTGACCAAACGCAACTGTGAAAAGAGACAGTCCCTGTCCCAGGTAAGACTGAAGTTACTGCTTCTCTCAAGTCTTTAGTCAGAATGTAAAGGAAAGTTTGGCCAGAAAGTTTGGGAACCTTGTATTTAGAGACTTGCCAAAACTTAACAATAAAGGATATAATTAGGATACAAAAGGAGTAGTTTCCCTTAAATTTCTGTAAATCCTAATAGAAATGAATCAACATGTACAAAAAGAAGTGTGTTTGCATTAGGCGTCTTACTCTGCGGTTTACTGGCCTGGGTTTATGACTGCAGCACTAAATACTTGTTTAAGACATAGGCCTGTTTTACTCATTTAGTCTCACAGTAGCATGTTAATGCTGTCCACAGGTGTCAGGGTGGGAAACACTGTCACACTCACAGGATAAAACAAACAACCACTCATCAAAGCTTTCTCTAGAGGTCAAATGGCAGAAAAACACACAGTGGCCCTGTTCCTTTCTCCCGTCAAAGAGTTCTGAGAGCTGTTTTAGAAATAATGCTGTTTCTGGATCAGTTCTTGTAATTAAGCCTGGACCAGCATTCCTTCTCTGAAGGGCTTTTGTTAACACAGAGCATGAGCTTTAAATCCACATGTATGATTATGTAGACGGCCTCACGTGAGATCGGAGCCGATCGCTGAGCGGTTCCAGCCTCAGTAATGATCCATCCTTAAATGGACCAAATCTGGTCAAAACAGCCCCTAATAGTGCATGATTCCAAAGACGGGAATTACCACAAGCTGCATGAGGTTAATTGCTGCAAGCTGGGAGCAGTCTGAGAGGAGAGACAGCTTACGATTTGAGTGCACAAGACTTCCACCACACAGATGTAGTGTCTGATGCTGGGTGATTCAGCAGGGTTACAGGGGGCAGTGTGATTGTTTCCAGAGGGGTGAGATGCCTTAGTCAGAGTCAAGTCAGAGTTGTTGTCCCACAGATACAGTAAATGGGCTCAGTTGTGGTATTGCTACTGTTCTGTGAATGTCCAGCTCTAGTACACTTTTCATAAATTTTTGAAGGATTAATATCACTCCATTATTGCAAGCCTTTGAGTTCTGCCTATCGCGATTTGTACATTAGCGATGTTTGCGATATTTCAATATGCTGCAATCCTAACGTTACCTTAGGCCCGTCACACTACTGCGTTTCGGTTAAAACGGAGACCTTTTGCTACGTTTGCACCTCCCGTCCAGACTAAAACGAAAAAAACGAAGACCTAAAAAGGAGAAGTTTCAGAAACGCTGCAGCTCCGCTTTGCCGTTCTGAATCTCCGGGAGGCGTTTTAGTGAAGACGAGACAAAACGGAGGACTTCAGAAACGCTGACACTCTGCTCTATGATTGGGTGTCATCAATCATGACGTATCGATTCCCTGATTCACCAACCACTGTTTACACCGGCATGCGCATGCCCAGTTTTGGTGAATGGTCACGTGATCCGCGTTTTCAGTCGTTTTAATGTGGATGGAGATCATTTCTAATACGCAGATAAAACGCTGGTGTGGGACGGAGATCATATTCCGTTTTAATTGTCCGTTTTTAAACGAAAACGCAGTAGTGTGGACGGGGTCTTAAGTTGTGTTCATTGCAGTTGATCACTTAAAGAGCAACATGCAGGTTGAATTTATTTCTGAATTAATACTTTAAATTGTCTGCAGAGGTCTTTTAAAAACACATATGTAAAAATTACTAATGAAATCTCATTTGATGTCGAGATTTTGATGAAAATGCGCTAGGCTCTGGAATACGCCTTTCCCGCAAGCAACGCGTCATATGACGTAGCCTGAGGAAAACAAATGAGCTCGCGGTACGCTTCTCATTGCTGGGTGTTGATGTAGTTCGAGCAGTAGTGAGAGACAGAAAGTTTTAGATTCGAGTTTTAGAGAAGCCATAACGGTAAATTATTGTGTTTGTGCTTGTTGCACGAATTCCAGCCTGTCAGGACATCATATCCATCAAGGCTTTTTGGTCTTTAGGTGCGTTATGTGCAGGTGAATAGAGCAGATTTCACTGCCACGTCTTTTACCTCACACACTCGGTCGTTTGTGGTGCACATTTCACTCGGTTTAAATAGTATCACTAACTGCATTTGAAAAGCATTATTTATTTGTTGTTATGGCATGGTCATTAGTCAATGTGGATAGTGCTAACCAGCTTGGATGGACTGCATAATCACTGTCAGCCTAGAATATGAGAAGACAAAATGTTGCTGGCTTAAATTAAGACAATCTAAATGAATGTTTAATCAAGAACAAAGTCGAATGTATGTTTGCTTAAGCAGATTTATTACAAAACACCAAGATATAGCCATACAGTAGATGAACCAGCGTTAGCCACGGTGCTAACTTACATCAACTCACTTGCCCTATTCGCCACTGGTTTTCTCGACACCACAACTCTAACGTTACTTCTCTCCTCTGCCCATTGTTCATCCCCCGATCTTCCCTGACTTCTATCTCGCCTAGAAGGCTCATAATTATATGCCTGTGGGTCATCATAGGCATATTCGTCAACATCGCAGAACGCGGTTTCATCGTTCGCATCCATAACCTGAGCCTGAACTTGAACAGACTCCCTCGGCGATCGTCACTTCCGGTTATGCCGAGTTCAGACTGCACGATTTTCAAAGTAGTCGGGTCGCTGCTCTTTTCACACTGCATGACTATCTTGGTCAGCATTCAGTCACTGCTGTGTTCACACTGGATGATTGATCGGCGACAGAAGGTTTCACACTGCATGATTTACAATAGGAAAAATCGCGACAGACTCTGTCCAGCACGCTGCAGCGCAAACTACGTTTCACAACAAACACACGTGAGACGTGACAAGGAAATAACGCAACATCACACGTGCTAGACCGGAGTTCTCACGTGAGACTTTTTTTCTTTTTCAACCCGGTTGTGATACAGCTTCAGATGAAACGTCAAATAAACCCGGGTGTTCCTGCCAAATTTCTACTAATTTTTCTTCCATTTCTTGTGTCTAAATCGACAAGAAGATGTTTTTTTCTGAAACAATGCCATATAATGTTGATATGTGATCTATAACTCCTCCCCAAACTCCTGCTGCTCTGTGCTGCTTGTCTCTCTCACTGGCTGCCAATGATCGCCGATGTAGTTTTCAGTCAAAACACTTTTCACACAGCAGGATTTTGAATCGCCGACAGGTCCAGATATTTAGCATGCCAAATATCTCACGGGCATCGAGCGACTCGTTGTGTGATTCTCTCTGATCGCGTCTTGCTCATTCACACTGCGTGATTGTCACTCGCGTGAACGAGCGCGATTTGCCTGTGATTTCGGGCATTTGTCGACGATTTCTCGAAACCTGTCGACGAGCCAAAATCGTGGCTAAAATCATGCAGTCTGAACTCAGCATTCAGTGCGTCATAGACGCAGGGAGTTATTTTATCACAATTTTTCTCAAAATATTGTTTAATGGCTAAATATATATTACTCCAGTTCAGAAAATCTAGTTGTTTTATCGATCATACATACACTATGCTATATAGTGGTGTCCAGCCTGTGTTGCTCTTTAAATTTTGCGAACGAAATGCAGTCATTTTAACAGGAATCTGCAAGATCGCGAATTTCGAATGAGGGCGAAATAGTTCCCCACATAGATTTCGCTTGTGCTAAAGTTGTGGTCACACAAATTTGCACAGTTCGCCAACAGAAAGCGGTTTGGTTTTAAAGTGAATAATGTACATCACTACAGACCTTTTTTTGCCGACAGAATATAGTTGAAATTTCGGCATGAAATTCAGCCTTGTAAGATACATTAACCACACAAAGTTTTTGTTGGACCATAAAAAGCAACAGGATATATTTTTGTTAGTTGCTTGGTTGCTTGCAGCCAACCAATATTGAAACCCCAGTCCTAAATCCTGTTCCTGATCCTGTTAACTAATTTCTAATATATATATTGAACATCAAAAATCTTATAGTATCACATAATGGTATAGTTTGTTCAGTGTGGACTCACAAATACCTTGTCATCTGTCACTTATTGTAATACAGCTGGTTTGGAAATGAATCAATGCATCCAGAATGTGTTGTGACAAGCTTTGTGAAAAAAAGAATTTAAGATAGCCACTGAGTTTCGATTGTCAGATTGAATTCAATGCTAAAATGTATTCATAAAATAGTATTTACATCTAAATAAAATGGATGATTTACCTGTTTAATTTAATTTAATTTTTCTGTTATATGTCTGTTTTGAGTTTATTAGACTATTGTGTTGTTAGCTTAGCAACATGCTAACATCAGATTATGTTGTAATTGCAAGAAAAGCTCGAGTTACTTGTGTGCATCACGAGTAACACTATTAGCATATAGTTAACTGTATTGTTGCTCAAGAGTGTTTCAGTGAGGTCCTTTGTGAGGTTTCATTCAAGTTAGAATACTAACTTAGAAAGTAGCTAGCTGCCTATGCAGATATTGATGCACCTCACTGCTCGAACAAAGCTTATGTCAATTTTGATATTTCAGGTTTTGATTTGAGTGCAAGGCATACCCTTGTCTGTTTGAATAGACTACATCCTTAATATAAGTATGTGTTTATACACACACACAGTGTTTATGTGTTAGCATGAGGACGCATGGGTGTTTCGGGTGAGGGGAAGCCATGTCTCCCACTCTGCCCTCAAGATTAAGGCTGATCCATCCGTCAGCTTTCATAGATCTATAATTTTAGCATCTTCCAGACCTCTCATTATTTCCCAGCAAACCTCATGGTTATTTCTGCTGTGATCTACAATCAGAATAGTATCAAAGCTGGCGCCTCAGATCGATGGCTTCTAATTAAGGCACAGAAATGCAGAACATGCTTCTTTTTAGCCCAGATGCTGCTCCACATGTCTTATGACGTGCCTTAAATTGTTCTGTATATGTTTGTGTTTGTGATGCAGATATTTGAAGGATATTCCTCTGGATCATTTGGCCATCCATCCACGCAAAGCAGCTCAGAGGTAATTACACCACTTTAACATTACTACACATCAAAATGTAACAAGTGAGAATCCATGTTAGCCCTTGTGAAAATGAAGTGCACTAAACTGCATTAAATGTGCCCTTCATATCGGAAAACCGCTTGAAGATAATATTATATTAACTTAAGAGTCCACTTTCATGATTATAACTCATAACACACAATTTTATAAATTGCAATAATGTGATATTAAAAGATTTACTCTAAAAGTACAATTTTAAAAATCACGTTTTAATAATTTTTTGTTGTGGTTTAAATAAGTACAGTACACTTATTTTGATGTGTTGACTAACATACTAAAGCTTGATTATAATTTTAACTGTAGAATTTATATTTATATTGATATTACATTTAAAGTTAATATTATAACTTATTTAAATCTATGAGTCATGACACAAGTTTCAGAATAGAAATTAAATTATATTTAAATTTACCAGCATCAGTACATTTGGCTGTACACTTTACTCATATTTCAAAGACAATTCAAGTAATTATGAAATTACATATAAAGTTGTACTTTATTCCTACTTAAGTATGTCAAAATAGCACTCAAGTTAAACTAATGGCATTTAATATACATTTAAACTATAATACAATTTCATTTCACTATAATACAATTGCAATTACGTATTTCAGAAAACATTACATTCAGTTTACACCTAAAGGAGTAGTTCACTTTCAAAAAAACTTTTGCGCATAATTTACTCACCCCTATGTCATCCAAAATATCCATGTCTTTCTTTTTCAGTTGAAAAGAAATTTTTGATGAAAACATTACAGGATTTTTCGCCATATAATGGACTTCAATGGGAACCAAATGGTTCAAGGTCCAAATGAGAGTTTTAGTGCAAACTGCAAACTGTTCAAAGGGCTTTAAACGATTTTGGATGATGAATAAGTGTCTTATCAAGCGAAACGATCGCTCATTTAATAAAAAATAACAAAGTTTAAGTTTTATAAGCTCAAATGCTCGCCTTCTTCTGTTCTGTGATGAGCGTTTGTGACTCTCTTGTTCGAACTTGTTTATCAAAATGAAACAAATCTTTTCCCAAGTCAATTGGTTCATTCAACGGACGAAATTAATGAATTGACTCGGAAAAAAGATTTGTTCATTTTGATGAACGAGTTAGAACAGGAAAGTCACACAGAACAGAGCAAGGCTACCATTTGACCATTAAATCGAGCGCTCGCTTCGACATGATAAGACCCTTATTCATCGATATGAAATCATTTAAAGCCCTTTGAACAGTTTGCAGTTTGCACTGAAACTCTCATTTGGACCTTGAACCGTTTGGTTCCCATTGAAGTCCATTATATGGAGAAAAATCCTGGAATGTTTTAATCAAAAACCTTAATTTCTTTTAACTGAAGGAATAAAGACGTGGACATCTTGGATGAGATGAGGTGAGTAAATTATCAGCAAAAGTTTTTTTTTTAAAAGTGAACTACTCCTTTAAGAATATTCTTTTAAAATATATTATTCCATAGAAAGTACTCTTTTTGAAGGTACATTATCTCATATGCTATTAGTGTAATTACATTGTTCTTAATAATTTTTGCCCATGCAAAAAATGTCACTTTTTTTACCAGAAAAAAAATAAACATAGGTATGGCTCTGATTAATACATATTTTATCCCCTTAATTTAACTATTGTTTTTACTCATCAGTAGATTGTGCTTAGCAAGCAACAGTTTAAAAATAGCATTGCAAAGTCTGTAAAGAAATCTTATTCTTGTCAAATCCCCATATTGAGGCTGCAGCTATCTATATACTAGAACTTTAATCACTTTTGGTCCTTTTCTATGCATCAGCAGAAGCTGGACGTCTTTACCAAACTGCATTTACCAGCGCCACCTGAAGGTCACCCGTGGGACTGCGGTCTGGAAAGCCGGGCTTATATGCTCATGCCGGACGGTCAGGTCATCAATGTGCCGGTCAAACGGGACTCTCTGGTTTCTGATGTTCTCTCATTGGCGTGCAAGGTAATTCATCAGTCACATGACCTGGACACATTAACAAATAAAGTTTCTGTCGTTTGTGGTCATGAAGTGGCACAAGCTTGAGGTCATCACAGGATTCATATTTTGAGATCATTCAATAAATCATTACACATTCTGTGCTTCATAATGCTTACCATAGGAATATAATAATGGATGGTTTTTTTTTAGGTAAAGCAGCTTGATCCGGCTCTGCACTGCCTGCACATGAGGAGACATTTGGGACAAGAAGTGGAGAGACACACTGCAGCGCCAACAGACCTGCTGAGGACCCTGGTGAGACTAAAACACACTTTATGAAGCAGATTGTTCTCTAGCTCTTGGTTTCACAGACAAAGGCTTAAGCAAGTCCCAGACTAAAATGCATGTTCGAGCTGCCTCAAGATGCACACCAGTAGTGTTTAATGTTTTCTAAGGCATGTTTATTAAAGGTATTTAAATGTCCTAATTTACCCTCTGGGGTTGTTCGTTTAACAGTCACACTTGGGTGTTCGGGTCCAAAATGGACCCAAAGGGCAGGATTCATAAAAAAAAAAAAAAAATCATATATATTTTTTTTTACTTGTTTTTTTATCATTTTTTCTTTTCTTTTTTGGTGTTTTGAGATAATTTTATGATGTATAATTAATATTTATGCAATAATTATGACCCATTTTTCCCATTGAACATAATAGAATTATTATTATTATTTTTTTTTTTACATTTTTATCAAAGCTGTATTACATTTTAGAGTGAAGCCTAGGCCTCATGAAAGCAATTTTGAAAAAAAAAAAGATAGATGTCATATGGTAGACACACTGAGCATTTTTATCACAATAGTGGATTTACAGTACAGCTCTCTGTAGAAAGGCTTGGGGATTCTAGTGATTTTTGCAAATATATACCAATTTTTTTTAGGTTGTTGATTTTTAAAATATAAAAATATATATTGTGTATGTGTGTGTGGCTGTGTCTGTTTTGCACTCTTGATGTTTTATAGATTCTCAAAGACTTCTCAGATTCTCTAAAGTTTGTTTGTTTGTTTGGTTGGTTTAAGATGGTAATTTGAAGTACCAGTTTTAATTTATTATACAATCAAATCTGAACATTGCATTGGAAAGAGAACAAATGGAAAGCATTTTGTTACCCAATGTTTAATTCTAACTTATTCTAACTTAATAAAAATGCCAATTCTTTCAGTTTTCATATTTTTGACAATTTCACATTCATTTCCTGTGGGGGTCCATTTGAACCCGAAAGTCCTGAGTGACTATTTTTTTACAACCACTTAGACTGTTCACATCCTGTCCCCAATTTTTTTTGTGTGTTCACATACCTAATACCATAAAAGTCACCTAGTTTCGTAACATTCCGATGAAGCTGTGATTTTTAAAAATCCAATTCTTAAACCAGTCTCCCCAACGAAACTTAAAATAAGTGTGTCTCAAAATCATTTTGCTATTAGATAAGTTAACATCTTTGATCACGCGGGTCCAGCTGCGCTTACCTGCAGTAGTGATGCAATGATGAACAGCTGTCTTTCCTCACTCGACTGTTTGGATTTCATGTGATTTCTCATGGTGATGATATCATAACTCAGGTTAATTAATTAATTTGATCAAAAGTAATTCCATTTAGTAAGATCCTTTTCAAGTAACGTTAATTCCAAACTTCGTGAGACAGACGACAACATTATGTGATCAAATACAGACAACTTGTTAACACACTCCACAGCGCCATCCAGTGCAATTAATTATAACTGCGAGTTAGTTCTTTAGGATTTATCATGGGCTCACTGCATTCACGGCCAGCAAAGCAACATATTAAAAATTCGAATAGTATTTTATTTTTCGAATAATAATTACATATCGAATATTTGAAAATTCGAATATTCGTGCACATCCCTAAACTCGAGTAGCCTCGCGAAGACCATCCTGATCTCGCGAGCTTTCAAGGTTTCACTCGCAGGATCAGTCTGGATACTTCCGTTAAAGAAAATTTGGGAGCAGTTCACCAACGACGTCCAATCAGCGTTGGCTTTGAGGCGGGTTGAGGTGTGACGCAATCAAGCGGAAGCAACGCGATCTAGAAACATTTTCAGACAGCGGTAGTCCTAATTTCTTTTGCCGCTCGCTAATGCTTTTTTCTCTTGCATCCTTCTTGTGAAATATGGACCGGGCAGCTGAAATGGTGCCTTTTATTCGCAAATTGTAGTTACATAAACGGCAAATATCCTTTGCCGACATGTTGCTTATTTGCTGAGCTAACGAGCTTTACCTGCAGCAGCAAGTTCAGTACGTCATGTGCTTCGTTGATCTGATTGGTTGATTTGGCCCGTCTATCACCAACATAGGCCAATCAGCTAACCAGTATTTTCGCCCCTTACCAAAACTTCTTCAACGGAAGGTTTCCAGATGGATATGCGGAGCAAATCCATCTGGCGGAGTCAGGTTAAAACTCGAGTAACTCGAGGAATCATTTCAGCCCTACTTGCTGTATCATACCGCACAATGATGTTCTGCTCTTGTTTAACAGGTCTATGATGAACTGGAAATTTGGCCTCTCAATGTGTTGACCTTAAACATGTCCCGTCCGGACACAACCATAGACTTTGGTGAGTAAATGATGAAAAAGGTCTACTTTTCAATGAATTATTTCTTAAAATTTGCCAGTGTGTTGATTGGCTAAAGATAAATAGATTAAATCTGACGTCTCTGCAGGTTTCGCGGTCACGGGTCACGTGGATGGCGCCAGGAGAAGTCACGTCTACGTGCAGCGAGGTGAATCCTAAAGGCTTGGCGTTTATCCACGGTAAGGCTCGATGAGAATGTCAAATGTTCTGAATGATTGGTGATGTTGGGATTTATGTGTATGATGTGTTTTGTCGATCTCAGGTCTGAGAGCAGGAGACGAGATCTTGACTCTCGACGGCGCGAGTGTGGCCTCTCTCGACCTCGGCCTCATGCAGAGCTTCTTCAGCCAACAGGATCTCCATCTTGTCCTCAGACGTGAGGAAAACAGCTCAGATGAGCAGAGCTCTGATTGGCCAGACTGTGACCCGAGTGAACCGGATCTGGGCCACATCCTTCACCTGGAGCAGTGGACCACTGGTAGGACAGCAGATGTCTGTGTATCACAAACGTTTGGGGTTGGAAAGATTTTTTAATGTTTCTGAAAGAAGATTCTTATGCTCACTTTAATAAAAAATACAGTGATATTGTGAAATATTATTCAAATGTTTGGTCACACTTTAGATTAGGGTCCAATTCTCACTATTAACTACGACTTTTGCCTCAATAAGCTTCTAACATGGTTCCCACGGGTCCTTTGAAATCCTTGAAAAATTGTGAATCTGATTTTTTGTTTTCAAGGCCCTCTTATTGAAAATTAACATAATACAGATCCTTGAAAGTGCTTGAATTTATATTGTGCAAGAAGTTTTCTGAAAAAATCCATATTATTCTCTCCAGTCCGACTGATGTGTTATTTCGCCAACACTCAGTGGCCTATGCACACCAGCTTCCTTGATTTATGTTAGCTACGCGCATTTACACGTTAATTCCGAAGGTTAATGCTGCATATTAAGTCAAGTGTTTCCGCGTAAGGCACTTTGTGCCTTAACGCAAGTTTCAAGATTTCTCAACGCAAGTTTTCTCACCAAAGAAGATTACAAAGAATTTTTTGTCCCTTATTTAAATTTAAAATTATGCGTTTTGTATCAGTCCAGACTCGATTTGTTCATAGACAGTGGATTTGTCCCGTAACTTATATTGAGCCAGGTCCCAGACATTAATTTGGTGGTTAATGCAGGTTTGCGTCTTTTTTCCCATAGCGACAGAGTCTAGAGAACATGCGCTGTAAACCGGCGTAATGCACGTTTTTTAAACCATGTCGAGCTCACGTCCTCTACAGATCTGAAAATAGGTTTCAATGGGTGTCCAGTAAGTAATGATGAACGTAAGGCAAACTGCACAGTTTCATTTACTCATGCGGTGGGGATTTCTGACAGTTGCAGTAACAGACAAATCTGTGCATTTAAATATGTTAGGCCTATTGTTTTTTTTTTTTTTAATCTGGATAATCTCGTATTGTCAGAGCTTGGTAGACAGGTAACTATTATAATTGTAGATGCTATTAGACAGATTAATTCATAAATTATAATGAACGTTATTTTATTAATTTATCATTTATAAATATAAAACATGCTAAATAAATGATGATCCTATCTGTCATACACAATTTATGGCACTTAAAAAAGTTTTAAAAAGTGCTAAATTATTTAAATAAAAATGGGACAATAATCACGTAATAATGTAGTCATAATTTAAGTAGTAGGCCTAAATAATTTGAAGAGTTATGTAGAAATAAATTAAATTATAGGATGTACAAAATATTCTTCGGTTGTATGCAAAACATAAATACGACAAATGGAATATCAGATCTCTGTCATATGGCAAATAAATGCAAAAAAAAGCTTTTTTGCCTAGTTGTTTGACAGATGAAAACTGTAACAATGTATCTTACATATACATGATGTAACCTTGCTCTCTCTTGAAATGTGTCCCCACATTAAGTTCTTGAATTTGAGGGTATTGGACCTGGAAAGTCCTTGAAAGGTCCTTGAATTTGATGTTAACCGAGGTGTGGGAACCCTGTTCTAATCTCTGCTTATTAATAGTTGTTAAGTTCAGGTATACGCCTTATTCACAGCAGCGTCATCTTTGATTTTTAATGAGAATGAAAGCAAGGCTGTGAGGGATAGACATGCATCTCTTCAATGGGCTGTACTGTTATTTAATGTGTTTCGGATTGTTCTGCTCATGAAACACTGGAAAAATATCTTTCCAAGAAATGTCAGTTTACAAAAAACTCCCGAACAATGTTAGCTGTGGAAAATTGTAAGTAATCTAGAAGCTTTATTCAACTTTTTACAGCAGATGCCATTGCAAACATGGTAAATCTATCCCTCACAGCCTCACTTTCACAACTGTCATGTCGCTGCTCTGAATAAGGTCTATTTGGTGGGATTAAGAGATGTTGAATATGGTTTTGCAGAATAAGGCATTAATATGTACTATATAAGTAATAATAAACAGTCATTATCCTTGTAATACACATGCTAATAAGCAACTAGTTAATACTGAGAATTGAACCCTAAACTAAAGTGTTACCGAACTTTGTTCTCTTTTAACATATTTAAAAATATTAGGGATGCACTGATATGAACATGTTGGCCAATACCAATAATCGATTATTCTTTATGTTTGAAAGCGGATAACCGATATATTGGCCGATAAATGTAAATCCAAATTTTTATATGACCCAAGCAGACAATTATGATGTTCTTCTCATTATAATTTTATGTAACCAATATGACAGACTTCACATTGAAGGGATTCCAATCATATTTCCAGAAATTTAAATCCATCATGGTGAACAACGTGCATCCGAAATGTCTCAGCTGAAGGAAACAATGCGGATTATTAATAGAATAATACCGAAAGCATTAAAAATGATCAAATATTGTCCGATACAGATATGGTGGCCGATATATGGCGCATCTCTACAAAATGTGATTTATTCCTGTGATGCAAAGCTGAATTTTCAGCATCATTACTCCAGTCTTCAGTGTCGCATGATCCTTCACAAATCATTCTAATATACAGATTTTGTAGTGTCAGACGTCAGAGCCCACAGCTGAACATATGTTGTATAAGTTTTACACGCCAATCTGTTATTTTAGGGACATTGACATTAACTGTGATTGGTTGCATCACATGTCATTTAGACGGTCTCTTGGCGGTCTTTGACCAATGAAAGCTGCTCTGGCTACACAAGACTATTTATTTAGTGCTCATGTGCAGGTAGACATTGACAACAGTTGCATTTTTGTGGAAACCTTGATAAAAAAAAATATATATATATATATATATATATATATATATATATATATATATATATATATATGTATAAAAAATCAGGATTCTTTGATCACTAAAAACTTAAAAAGAAAACAATCTTACTGTCTCCAAACTTTTGAATGGTAGTGTATGTGCCAATTACATCTTTGCACATTAAATTGCATGTGCCCTGTTATTGCTGCAGAAACCCTACATGACCTGCAGAGGGCGACACATGACTCATTTGGCGTATGACTCTTTTTTGGGTTTCTATATTTCTGCATGCTATTTCTAAGTGTCATGTGCCTTTTTTATGAGGGGTGAGGGTCTATCAGTGGTCATAACGTTAGTGACATTTTACCTAATTTAGTGTCATTTTTCTTTAAAAAAAAATTATGAAAATATTTTATTTAATATTTTCATTTAATTTTATATTTAATTTAATTTTATATTTAATTAAATATTTACTTATGCAATTTATAACATTTAATTTTATATTTCCTTATATCATTTTTTATTTACAAAACATTTTATTTACATTGTGTGTACAATTATTTCATTTCATATTAAGTTAAATATATTTTTTGTTTTAAATTGAATTTATATTCATATTTAATTCAATTATATTTTATATTTAATTTAATTTTACATTTTATTTTATATACTTGTATATTTCATTTTATTTACATTTTTATTTTATTTTGGAAATGGCATTTCAAATCAATTTGGCCAGGCCTCAGATCTGAAAGCGCAGACTGCCTGCAGGGCTTGTGGATGTCTGAGACTGTGGACGGCCCCTGGCTCTTTATACGCAATGAAATGACTCCCGCTGTTTTTATGATGAGAACCTAATGACGGACGGCTTGTTTCACAGCATGATGCTGTCAAAATGCCCAGACATAAACCATTATACCACAGGGCCGTTCAGACAACAAGGAAGTTATTCCCTGCAGGACGGTGTTTCCTGTAGAGGAAATGTTTGTAACATTATTTTAACTGTAAGCATAGTACATTAGCTTTTTTGCAGATTTGCAAGAGTCCTGCTGAAGTGAACCTGTGTGCAGATTTAGTGAGTTCAGATCGATGGCGGTTAATAAAGGTCAAACGCTCGGCCTCTCCTGAGAGAGTCAATGATCCTGGAGTGTGTTTATTTCACTCTCTATTACCGTGACCCATCGTGTCTTACTTAGGTAAACAGCCTACTCTCTCAACATCTTTTCCACCTCTTTCTCTCCCTCAGATCCATCTCAAGATCAGGAATTTCCCGAGGTCTCCGAGGGCGCCTGCTTTGGAGGAGGTGAACGATAAGGGGCGAGCGTGGCGGGAAGGTAAGCCAGAGGGAATGTCAGAGATTTCAGGAGGTGTGTGAGCTGCTTGTGTTGAGAGACTGACCGGTGTGATCAGGGTTATGAGGTCAGACGGAGAGAGAGCCGTGTTTAACAGAATTCCACAGCTCTTACTGCACACTTGGCATTCGCAAACAATATCATTTGACTTTAAAGGGATAGTTCACTTTGAAATTATTTTTGATATGTTTTAGCTTTACCTCAAGGGCATTCAAGATGTAGGTGTCTTTGTTTCCACAGTATTTTCAATTTTGATATTTTCAGGTCAAACCGTTCTTGTCTGTCAGTCATATAATGGAGGTCTATGGTCACCACCTCAAAGAGGATGCACAGAGAAGTCCAAATTAAACATGATTTAATGACTCAGTAAATGTAAGTAGACATTGATCAGGGTTCCCGCGGATCCTTAAAAAGTCTTAAAAAGTCTTAAATTAGATTTTTAAAATTTAAGGCCCTTAAAAGTCTTAAAAGTCTTATTTTTACTAATGAAAGGTCTTAAATTTTAGATGACACTTCGACTTAGTCATATCTAAATGTTTTCTAAATTAAAACCACCTAATTTGCATCCGTATTAGTTTTTTATTGGCATATACTATCTTTGTGGATTTGCTTGTTCACGTGACAATTCGCGTCACATCACATTCGCGGCAGAATAACGTCTGTCTCCTGCACGCGAGAGAGGACGAGAGAAGAAAGTTGGCAAATGTCAGTTCAGTCGTAAGTTCATTCTTTATGTGCGTAGGGGTGTGCGATGTGTATTGTCTATTATGATATTCTAATTGTTTTAAGGATGTATGAGGCACTGTGAGTGTAACCTGACTCCGCCAGATGGATTTGCTCCGCATATCCATCTGGAAACCTTCCGTTGAAGAAGTTTTTGGTAAGGGCGGAAAATACTGGTTAGCTGATTGGCCTATGTTGGTGATAGACGGGCCAAATCAACCAATCAGATCAACGAAGCACATGACGTACTAACTTGCTGCTGCAGGTAAAGGCTCGTTAGCTCAGCAAATAAGCAACATGTCGGCAAAGGATATTTGCCGTTTATGTAACTACAATTTGCGAATAAAAGGCACCATTTCAGCTGCCCGGTCCATATTCCACAAGAAGGATGCAAGAGAAAAAGCATTAGCGAGCGGCTAAAAGAATCAGGACTACCGCTGTCTGAAAAATGTTTCTAGATCGCGTTGCTTCGCGCTTGATTGCGTCAGCACCTCAACCCGCCTCAAAGCCAACGCTGATTGGACGTTCGTTTGGTGAACTGCTCCCAAATTTTCTTTAACGGAAAGTATCCAGACTGATCTGCGAGTGAAACCTTGAAAGCTCGCGAGATCAGGGATGGTCTCGAAGGTTACTGTGAGTGTGAGCTGACATCGCAGTTGTCTCTCGTGCTTTCATTGCGTGATGTGTGCAGTTATAGGCATAGACATGCATTTATTATGTCTATGGTTATAGGTATGTCCCCAAATTAGTTTTTGCCTTATATTTATATCATATTATGTTCTTATATTAGAATCTCACATCAGTAAGAGTGCCGTTTTCCCGTGCACAAGTGTGATATTTGTTATACAATAGTTAAATTAAAAATAAATTGACATTGTGAGTTAGTTTTTATACATAACATTATCAGTATTGTTTGTTTTCCCTTTATTTCGCAGACTAGAATTTCAAAATGAAACCGAAGCAGAGTCTCAATGCAACAGACTGCGATGATTTCTTGAATGAAATCCGCGTTTTGAACGAATCATTTTAATTATTCAATCACTTGCTTCTTTCCCGAATGAACCAGCCGTTTGAACAAATCGGTTGAATGAACGACTCCCTCAACTCGCTTATTAAGACAGTGATTTACTGCCGCCTACTGGCAGTTGTAGTTTCATATTTAAAGTAAAACGTTAAAATTAGAAATCATTTCATATTTAAAAATTGAATATTGATTTAAAAAAACGTATAGCTTTATTTATGCAATTGTAAATGGAGTGTATATATTAATGCCACTTCTGATGCTGCTTCTGTATCACCTCTGCACTGCAAAGATGAATTTTTGATTGAATGATTTAATTTGACTGCTAACAGTGGTAGGCCTACTACTACGTATGTAATTATTGTGTAATTAAGTATTATTGTATAAATAAGGATAATTACTGAATAATTTAATTTGAATGTTAGTATTTGACATAAAACGTGATGCATAACTCTAAGTTTAGAAAAAAAATCTCTATATATAGGTGAAAATGCCCCTGGAAATCAATTTAAGGTGGCAAATATTGTCATTTCTGTCACTGCTGTGAACTGACCACTGTATAGAATATGAAAAATATGAACATCTTTGCGAGTCTGCTGTCAACAACAGGCCTATACCAGCCATGGCACCAGCACAAAAACATGATCAGTAAAATATCATCTAATTATTATCAACAAAACGTTGAAAATATCGAGATATGTTTTTGTCAATATTGCACACCCCGAATGTATGGTGTTAATTTTGATTTCTTCAGGTCTTAAAAAGGTCTTAAAAAGCCTTAAATTTTACTTTAAAAAATGTGCAGGAACCCTGATTGATGGCCTAAGACACGAAATGAGTGGTTTGTGTGAGAAAATGAACAGTATTTATATTGTTTTTACCTCTTGTAACCACAGCCATGTGCAAGTGATGCGAGGGCGCAAGCACCAAAAAGCCCGAAGAGATCTCTCGTGTTTGTACGTCACTCATTGTTTACACAGAGATTTCAAAAGTGTTATCCTCCACTGTGAAGATCTAAACATATATAGTTCTCTTACGAGAGGTTCTCTCGTATTGCGTAAGCTAGCTTACGCTACGGGAAAGATTCATCTTTTCTGAGAAGTTGAAGCCAAAAAATTATCCTATAATTTTGTATCCAATGTCAACGCAGTTCACTGCAGCAGACCATGAGCGGGCTAGCTAGCAGCTCATTGGTTCGCTCAGGGAGAACTGCTACAGCCTATGAGGGAACTCGGTTGAACTCGTGACCAATGAGAAGCAGACACGCTCTCATTGCGTCAGAGCCCGCCAAACGGAGTGGCCCGAGTCTATAAATAAGCGAGTTTCCCGCTGTTTTCCGATTTTCATCTCTTCAGCGAGGCTATACGCACCTGCTGATCTCCGAGAGGAAGCCGCGTCGCCGTCGAGAAGGCATCTCTTAGCGAGCGTGTGGACAGAGTCTGAGGAAGCCGGCCGTCTTCGCCACCTTCAGCCATCCTGCGAGCTGACGCCATCCGGCGACGTATCCTTACATTTGTATTTTGCTTGTGTTGTGTATTTTCACAAAAGAGCAGCGATTTCCTTCCTGGGAATAGATCTAGACTCAGTGGCTATGACGGCTCGCTTATCTCACAGCAGCGCGCGCCGTGTTCAGCGTCTCGCCGCATCCTGTCAGATGGACACCCTCACACCTCTGAAAACTTTTCAGAAGGCGCTGGGTTACATGGCCTCAGCCTCCGCAGTACTTCAGCTGGGTCTACTGCGCATGCGCCCCCTTCAGCTTGGTTGAAGAGCCGTGTGTCTCACCGTGCGTGGACCACGGGCCGCCAGCTGATCAAAGTTACGCAGACCTGTATCTCGGCTCTGCAACCATGGACAGTGGCAGAATGGTTTCAGTGGGGCGTTACCATGGGAACCGTCTCTCGCCGATAAGTCTTTTCGACAGACGCATCCAACTCAGGTTGGGGTGCGGTCTGCGAGGGCTCACCGGCCTCTGGCCACTGGTCAGTTCAAGAGAGCTCCCTACACATAAACTGTCTGGAGATGATCGCGGTCGAGACTCGCTCGCGTTTTCCTCCCGCGCATTCGGGTCACCACGCATTGATCCGCTCAGACAATGCAGCCATAGTCTCCTATTTCAACCGTCAGGGCGGTGTCAGATCCAGGAACCCCTTCCTGATGACGAAATGCATTTTAGTTTGGTCCCAGAGCCACCTGCTCTCGCTAAGAGCGACGCACGTGCCGGGCCACCTGAATGACGGCCCAGACAGACTGTCCAGGAACCTCATCCTTCCGGGAGAATGGTCCCTGCACTTTCAATCAGTCCAGAAACTGTGGCGATATTCGGCAGAGCAGAGGTGGATCTCTTCGCGTCAGAGGAGAACGCTCACTGCCCAATACTTTTCTTAAGAGCGAGGACGCGCTAGCCCAGGAGTGGCCAGCCGCCCGCCTTAGGCTTTCCCTCCGGTCTCCCTGTTACCACAGGTTTTACAGAGGATCAGGGAAACACGCCACTCGGTGCTCCTCATAGCCCCGCGTTGGGAGAGTCAGACTTGGTTCCCGGACCTCGCTCAGCTGTCGCAGACAGCCCCGTGGCCCATTCCAGTCAGAGCAGATCTCCTCTCTCAAGCTCGCGGCACGATCTGGCATCCCCACCCTAAGCACTGGGCGCTTCATGCACGGGTGATCAACAACTATCCGATGCTGATCACCCGGGGAGAGTTAAACACGATCATGAACGCCAGAGCGGCTTCTACTAGGAAGCTCTATGCGTCAAAATGGTCTGTGTTCTCAAAAGGGTGCACCGACAAAAACCTAGACCCTCAGCGGTGCGACGTGTCGTCTTTGCTTGTCTTCCTTCAGGAGATGCTGGATAAGGGCAGGTCCCCATCCACTCTCAAGGTTTACGTGGCAGCTGTCGCGGAGTTCGCTGAACCCCGACGCGCTCAGTCTCTGGGCAAAGACGAGCTCAGTCATCCGCTTCCTCTGGGGAGCTAGAAGGATGAACCTTCCGGCGCCCCTTCGGTTCCCAATTGGGATCTTTCTATAGTTCTCGAAGCTATGGAAGCCTCCCCCCGTTCGAACCGTTAGAGTCTGTGGACCTAAAATACCTCTCGCTATAAACCGTTTCTGTTTGCCCCGTCATCAGTAAAACGCGTGGGAGACCTTCACGCGCTCTCTTCTAGCGCTGCGTGTCTTGAGTTTGGACCCAATGACTACATAGTCTTCCTCAAACCTAGACATGGATATGTCCCCAAAGCGATTGGTACCCCGTACAGGGATCAGGTTTTTCCCTATCGGCTCTACCCATCCGATAACGAATGTGACGCCAATCTCCTTTGTCCGGTTCGGACTCTGAGATTGTACACTACACGCGCTGCCGCGTTCAGACGCTCTGAGCAGCTTTTTGTTTCGTTCGGTGAGCGCACCAAGGGTCTGGCCACCTCGAAACAGACACTATCCTAATTGAATTGTGGACGCTATTGCTTCTGCTAATGCATCAAAAGACCTGTCATGCCCTTTGGGCATCAGGGCTCATTCCAACAGAGGCATGGCCTCACCGTGGGCATGGTCCAGCGGCTTTTCCATTCAGACATATGCGTGGCAGCGGGAGGGGCTTCCCCTTCCACCTTGTCAGATTTTACCTTGCAGGCAAAGCTACTAGCAGCCTAGTATGCTTCAGCTCTTATGTTGAGCTGCACTATTGGGAGTCACACTCATACAACCGGCGTGCCGCTTGTTCTTCCCTCATGTGCTTACGTACTACACTATCACCGGCCCGCTTGCTGGCCCTTTTTATGTCACGTACATTAATTTCCCACTTATAAGGGTCCCCGGGATTCCTCCCCGGGACTCATTGTGGATGCCTAGCGCGCACGGCGTTGACCAGGTGTTCCCGTAGCGTAAGCTAGCTTACGCAATACGAGAGAACCTCTCGTAAGAGAACGAATCGGTTACCTAACGTAACCTCGGTTCTCTCTAGATGAGGGAACGAGTATTGCGTTCCCGGCCGTGCTTGCGCTACCAGTGTTCTCGCTTCATTCAATGAAAACCGGAAAACAGCGGGAAACTCGCTTATTTATAGACTCGGGCCACTCCGTTTGGCGGGCTCTGACGCAATGAGAGCGTGTCTGCTTCTCATTGGTCACGAGTTCAACCGAGTTCCCTCATAGGCTGTAGCAGTTCTCCCTGAGCGAACCAATGAGCTGCTAGCTAGCCCGCTCATGGTCTGCTGCAGTGAACTGCGTTGACATTGAATACAAAATTATAGGATAATTTTTTGGCTTCAACTTCTCAGAAAAGATGAATCTTTCCCGTAGCGTAAGCTAGCTTACGCAATACTTCGTTCCCTCATCTAGAGAACCGAGGTTACGTTAGGTAACCGATTCGATATACAGGAAATTGCAGTGGAAGACGATTTTGATTTATCAACAGACAACGTTGATTTTTTTCCCCACTTATGCAGACCGAAGCGCCCGTACCATAGACTGTAAAAAATATGGACAAAGCGTCTGTGACGTCACCCATAGACTCTCTGAAGAACGGGTTTAAAGCTGTTTATGGGGGGTATGGGCAGCGCCATACTGGAAAATCTTGGAAAATACAAAAGTTTCAGAAAGGATACAGAGGTGGTATGATGTGTTGTGTCAGATCATGGCCGAGACGTCAAATTCACTCGGCGCAGCCCGTTATCAGCTGTCAATCAAAGTTACATACATTTTATATCTAAATACATGATCTAAACTAACGAGTTAGAAAAAAATTCGAAAATAATATTAGAAATAATATTTTCAAGAGTTATCATTAAAGGGTGGGTTTACTGCAGTTTCACTTTTTTCATTTTAAATAGTGTGTAATGTTGCTGTTGGTGCATGAAGAGTATCTGCAAGTTGCAGCACTGAAAGTTTAGTGTAAGCAGAGATATCGTCTTTTAAAAATCAGGAAGTAAAATTGCCTACAAAAACGACTCGTTTTGGACTACAGCTGGGTTATGTTACGTCACTTAACCCACACATTTGCATCAACCACTCCCTCCGGAATATGCAGGAAAGGGCATGCGTCGAGTGAGTTGTGTTCACGCAGATGTCAGGTCTTCTGTGTTTCGGGCTTCCCACGGACACTATACTTCGACAACAATGGACACAATTTGTGTTTGATTATATTCCTGAAAGTGACGATCGTAATCTAGCTCTCTGTGCTGCGCATTTACGAGAGACAGCTTCCAGAATCTCCACGAGTTCAACACTGGATTAACGTAAACAAGAAACTGTTTCTGGAATCATGAAGCAGATCCAGCTTTAAAACCAGCAGTTAAAAGTCAGCAGTTGTTGGGCCACACTGTAAGTAGGCTAAGACTTCATCATTTTAAATGTATTTGCATGTATAATTACCGACGGAGCGTTTTTTTTTTTTTTTTTTTTTTCAAATGCCAGCGCTTGCTTTGTAGGCTTTATGGGCTAGCTGCTACTAGTTAGGCTATTTTGTGTCAACGGCAAACGCGTACAAACATTATGGACCTGAATTTTGTATAAGTACTAATGTTGTAAATGTATTTTTCATATATATATGCTTTATGACTTTATTTTCGATTTGATCAAGAACGTAAACCTGCAAACGCTGTTTGAGTATAACATTAGTTAGCCAGTCAGTTGCTATCGTTGCCAGTCAGATGCTATTGTGTAAAACAAACGTGTATTAAGTTAAAAAATGAAGCAAATTATCATTCAGAAACCTTTATTAAGAGCGCGTGTGTGGTGAGGTTCTGCTTGACTCGATTCATCGCGGCTTTCTCGGTCTGATTCTGCCTCACTGATACTGCAGTCTCCACATCATTATTTACGTGTATCCACCGTCTATGTTATCCACATTTGGCATGCCCGCCCGTTTCGCCCGTAAAGGTAATGGGCGTTAATCTTCGGACAACGTGAGCGACAGTTTAGCCAATCACAACACACCGGCCCAAACGAACCAATCTGAGCCCACAACGTCATTCTGAGGGAGTGTTTTCATAGAATCAGGAAGTCATCCGCTCGTGCAGGGGACAGAGGAGAGCGCGGCTGACAATAAAGGTGAAATTTATGAAAAATAAGACTTTTAAAAAAAGAAAAACCACGGATACATGTTATATTGCACCCCATAAACACAATCATGCAAAGAAAAAGAGCAGTAAACCCGCCCTTTAAGTGTTGTATAACTTGTGTTTCTGCCTATTGGATGCACTCAGAGACTCATGTTGTTGTGTTCTAGTGGTCTATAATTACTGTAGGCCTTGAAATGATCTTAATTAATTGTGCATTGTGTGTTAAAATAGGAGAAACGTTCACACACTCTTCTACAGAATGACCTTAAAAAACTCTCCATTGCACCTCATTATAATCGTGCACTGTATGATTGAATTGAGTTTTGAAAAGAGTGAATATTTCATTTGTTTTTTTATAATGTGTATTTTTCCCCATCCTTTACGTGCAGAGAGCAGCTCTGCAGAGCCGCCCAGAGGGATTTATCAGTTTGTCAGCACTTTATTACACTCTGACAGCACAGATTACGATGACAAATGGCTTGAATTTTCACCGGTGATGCTGTTTTTTGAAGGTGCACCACATGCGCTCTGGAGATAAAGCCTTCAGGAGAGCGTTTGCATTTTGAGTCAAGCTTCTGAGTCAACATTTCTTGCCTCGGGCACTGCTGGAGCCTGTTTCTAATGGTTTGGTTGTTTTACTTGGCAGTGGTGGATTGTATTGATTACTGATCTATTGATAACCAGGTTATTGAATGTGAGTGAGAGCATCATTCATAAAGGTTTTGGGTGATGGCCCCAGACACAGGCTGTGTTTAAATCCCTTTGATTCCAATACAGTTTGATTTAGTCATTCATTTATTCATATGATTTAGTCGTATAAAGCTTCAAACACACCGTTTAGCATTTATTAAAAGGTACACTATGTAGGAATTACGTTTTTGTCAAACAGCGACCCCGATAATCACTGTGGAGTACTTGTACTGTTGTAAATAACGAGTGGAAATAAGATGTGGCCCCTTTAAGAGCTGCGCTCACTGGGTTAATTCTGTTTGATGCTCATTCTTATCCTATTTTAAATGAAAGCCTGACTGAGTGAGACTCTTGTCCGGTTTTCTCACGCGGTCAGTTTCTCATTTTCTTTTCTGACTCTTCTGAGCCTGTGGTCACGTGACGGTCATAAAGCGATACATTCTCCAGGCATTCTCCAGGTGACCTGGCCAAAGACGGTCTGTCTTCTCCAAACTTACATAGGCGCTATTTCAAGAGGGCAGCCCCGCTTGGCGCATTGATAGTGTCAAGCGCTGTATATTGGCCTGAGGAATCATTTAAAATAACTCATATGCGTCAACTCTTTTGGCCAAAAGTTACATGGTGTGCCTTTAAATATAAATATACGTCTACTTTTTAAATACAGTGAAATTGCATAGAGGCTGAGGCACCATAATCACCATAAAAGTAATCTACATGGCTCATGTAGACTCAAAAGTGATGGATTTTCTAGATTTAACAATGTACTTCGATTCCACATCACATTGAATTAAGATATTTTGAAGTGCCCAAATTAAGTAATTAAATAATCAAAGTGATTTAAGAACAAACAAACATTTAGCGTGCAACGGCACATACTAGCATGCTAAATGCTAACTCTGCTCAAATACTATGATTGAGTAAATCGTCTTAAGTCACACCACAAGAAACATTAAAAACTACTTACCTGTGATGGCGGCTGGTTTCCGGTTCCCGTGTTTCTAGGGAATATCCCGGATCGAGCCCCAGATCTCTTTTGTTGCTCACAGAGCTTATGGAAAAATCAAAATGGCTTTTTGTCAAGGGAACCAGGGTGATATGAACTTCCAAGTTGGCCTACAAAAGCACATCATCCCTGCAGCACTCTATTAAAACAGATTACCGGTAGAACTAAAATTAGAACTAAAAGACAATGTTCTTGTGCTTTGATTTACCTTGTAGAACCCAGAAACGGTGTGCAATCTCTCACCAGACGTTCCCTGATGGATCTGTTCTCGTGCCAGAGGGACACAGGAACCCTTACTCCACTGAAAATGCCCTTGCCAGATCCTCTCCCCGCCACATGTCCGTCACTGAGCGCCTGCGCATGGTTATTCAAGAGCTGGTGGACACGGAGAAATCTTATGTCAAGGTATAAAATCACAGCTGTGGGACTTCATTGTTTACATGCATTGTTCTATATTAACATTGTCATACGCGTGTGCGTCTCACATTGTTTAGGACCTTGGATCTCTGTTTGATATCTACCTGAAGCCATTACAAAACGAAACGTTCCTCAGCCATGACGAGGTATGTTTTGAGGTGTAAAATGATGTTGTATACTAAACTAAAACAGAGGCAGAAATTAGCTAATTTTTGCAAGTCATGTCCATAATTGCAATCCTCTCCTCTTCTGGTAGATGGAGTCTCTGTTCGGCAGCCTGCCCGAGATGCTGGACTTCCAGAGGGTTTTCCTACAAACCCTAGAGGAGAGGACCACTTCCTCACCAGACTACCATGCACTGGAGACGCCAGAGAAACTTAAGGTAAAATATAGTGGTGACATTAAGCCAGATTTTAATGATTAACTGATGCAAGAAATATTCAATTAGTCTGAATCACTAGAATTAGATATTCCAGATATACTTTAGCCCTTTTCGGATGGGACTAGTTTAACATGGAGAGGTGAGGTAAAGTAATTATTATCAGAGCTTCTCTGTGATTTCAGTCCCGTCCGAAGGTGCCATCTCAGTTATCATTACGCACGATGTCAGTAAAGATTACGCAGACTTTTACCTTCTGTAAAAAGGTCAGGAAAAAGTACCTTAGGTAATACTAATCCTGTGCAAATAGACCAGCTGCAAATATGTACGTGAATGATCCGTCATTTCCTGTTTAAAAGCAGTTGTCCACGGTTTTTTAAAGTATGGAGGCGCTTAAAAAAGCATTCATGTGCGGGACAAGTGAGACAAGTCTGGCAAAACTTTTTAGAGGCACAACACTTCTTTTAGGTTTGGGTAAGTGCCTATTACCAACACCAATCTGAATATAATTAATACATTGTTCGACCGGACTTAACTGTTTTAAATATAAATATTGGTTATATGCATTTGTGCACATGATATCCGGTGACGGCGGTGCGTAAATGGAGTTACCCCTCCCACAGAGATATCTTTTTATTCAGACATTTTATCCTGTGCGAATTGGCCATTATTATTATTACAGACGTCCTGTGGTAAAGTTACATTACTCCATCTATCCTTGTAAAGCTAGTCCCATCCGAATAAGGCTTTTGTGAGCCATTTTAAATTTGTGTCTTTATATATTAGGGCTGTCAAACGATTAATCGCATCCAAAATAAAAGTTTGTGTTTACATAATGTATGTGGATGCACTGTGTATAATTATTTTGTATATATATATATATATATATATATATATATATATATATCACACACACACACACATGCATGTATATCTAAGAAGAAAAAAAAACATTATATATAAAATATTTATATTTCTATATCATATAAATTATATATAAATCTATATACAATATATACATGAAAATATTTCTTAAAAATATACAAGCATGTGTGTGTATTATATATATAAAATAATTATACACAGTGCATCCACATATATTACGTAAACACAAACTTTTATTTTGGATGCGATTAATCGCAATTAATAATACATATAGAGCTATGGATAAGGGTCAAGTAAAAGAAGTGTTGACATTGTTACCTAAACCTATTAAAACATTTTTGTTAATTGAAATAAAGCTACAATAAAATATAAATACTAGATGGAAAAACTTAAAGAAATATGGAAATGTTGCTTTGGCAACTAAATGACTTAAAACTAAAACTGAAATAAAATGAGAACTGAAATAAATTGAAATAAAAATTATATATATATATATATATATATATATATATATATATATATATTTTTTTTTTTTTTTTTTTCAATATATTTCAGTATGGGACTAGTTTAACATGGAGAGGTGAGGTAAAGTAATTATTATCAGAGCTTTTCTGATATATATATATTAGAGCTGTCAGTTAAACGCGTTATTAACGGCGTTAACGCAAACCCATTTTAACGGCGTTAATTTTTTTATCGCGCGATTAACGATCTTTTTGTCCTAGCAAACTTTGTAGTTTTTTCACATACTTTTGCAACAGGACGCGGCGTGCGTTCTGATCTATTTCAGCGTCTCGCGCTCTTCATCCACTCAAAGCCGGCTCGCAAGCCCAAACGAGTGTGTGCGGCGTGCCTGTTGTTTTGTTTCCGGTCTAGCTAGATCCGCTTGCGCTTTGGTCGAAGAAGCAACGAAACGTCCTCGCGCGGGGCAAGCAATTGAAATGAATGGGTTTCAGAGCGCAGCGCGAGGACGTTTTGTGCCGCACACACTCGTTTCAGCTTGCGAGCCGGCCAAATAGTAACGTTATGTTTTGAGTGGATGACGAGCGCGAGACGGCGAAATGGATGCCAATGAGATTCTGAATGTAAAGTTTACTTTTAAAAAGTTGCCAAATTGTCCCATTGACAAGACCAAAGCGATCTGTATGTTTTGTCATTATGAACTGAGCTATCATCATCGCAGCACGTCCAGCCTGAAACACCACTTGATGATGGCCAAGCAAACACACACACACACACAAACACAGATGATGCAAATTCTCCACCCCCTCGTCAATATCAGGACCTCGTCAGTATTTCTTTCACCCTTTTATTGATGGACAGTGTTGCATTGTGTGAGAGATTATTTAGGCTATATATGTTAGAGTGAAATTGAACACTATTCCAATGTTATTTTCAATAATAATAATTAAAAAAAACATTTGCACTAAACAAGCCAATCCACTTTTCCATGTTTATAAGAGCATTAAAATGAGAAAAAAAATGTTACAAAAAGAAATCAAAAGACATTAAGAATAGATAAAAATGTGCGATTAATCACGAGTTAACTTTGACATTAATGCGATTAATCGCGATTAAATATTTTAATCGTTTGACAGCACTAATATATATATATATATATATATATACACTCACCGGCCACTTTATTAGGTACCCCATGCTAGTAACGGGTTGGACCCCTTTTGCCTTCAGAACTGCCTCAATTTTTCGTGGCATAGATTCAACAAGGTGCTGGAAGCATTCCTCAGGGAGTTTGGTCCATATTGACATGATGGCATCACACAGTTGCCGCAGATTTGTCGGCTGCACATCCATGATGCGAATCTCCCGTTCCACCACATCCCAAAGATGCTCTATTGGATTGAGATCTGGTGACTGTGGAGGCCATTTGAGTACAGCGAACTCATTGTCATGTTCAAGAAACCAGTCTGAGATGATTCCAGCTTTATGACATGGCGCATTATCCTGCTGAAAGTAGCCATCAGAAGTTGGGTACATTGTGGTCATAAAGGGATGGACATGGTCAGCAACAATACTCAGGTAGGCTGTGGCGTTGCAACGATGCTCAATTGGTACCAAGGGGCCCAAAGAGTGCCAAGAAAATATTCCCCACACCATGACACCACCACCACCAGCCTGAACCGTTGATACAAGGCAGAATTGCTTTCATGTTGTAGACGCCAAATTCTGACCCTACCATCCGAATGTCGCAGCAGAAATCGAGACTCATCAGACCAGGCAACGTTTTTCCAATCTTCTATTGTCCAATTTCGATGAGCTTGTGCAAATTGTAGCCTCAGTTTCCTGTTCTTAGCTGAAAGGAGTGGCACCCGGTGTGGTCTTCTGCTGCTGTAGCCCATCTGCCTCAAAGTTCGACGTACTGTGCGTTCAGAGATGCTCTTCTGCCCACCTTGGTTGTAACGGGTGGTTATTTGAGTTACTGTTGCCCTTCTATCAGCTCGAACCAGTCTGGCCATTCTCCTCTGACCTCTGTCATCAACAAGGCATTTCCGCCCACAGAACTCCCGCTCACTGGATGTTTTTTCTTTTCGGACCATTCTCTGTAAACCCTAGAGATGGTTGTGCGTGAAAATCCCAGTAGATTAGCAGTTTCTGAAATACTCAGACCAGCCCTTCTGGCACCAACAATCATGCCACGTTCAAAGTCACTCAAATCACCTTTCTTCCCCATACTGATGCTCGGTTTGAACTGCAGGAGATTGTCTTGACCATGTCTACGTGCCTAAATGCACTGAGTTGCCGCCATGTGATTGGCTGCTTAGAAATTAAGTGTTAACGAGCAGTTGGACAGGTGTACCTAATAAAGTGGCCGGTGAGTGTATATTCAGGATATTTTAAAAGCATAAACAAATAAACTAAAAATAAAATGAAAACTGAAGAAAATACAAAAATAAAAGCTTACTTAAAATATGAATACAATCTTAATAGTGTATAAGGTTATCAGTTACTGTACAGACACCATGCAGGAATTAGACCTTTAAATTGATTTACATCTGACAAATGAAGTGTTTTTTGGTTTGAGGCACATTTTTAGTCTTTGTCTTTCAATCTCACCTCCAGAAACTCCTCTTCTCCCTGGGCGGATCTTTCTTATACTACGCAGATCACTTTAAGCTTTACAGCGGCTTCTGTGCCAATCACATTAAGGTGCAGAAAGTTCTCGAAAGAGGTAAAACATAAACATAAGCCTCCTCTGACATATCTTAATTGCATATTTTAACTGGCCAAAAGCAGCAGCACCTGGTTTATTTCATTCTCTGATTTGTCTGATGGCAGCAAAAACAGACCGGGCGTTCAAAGAGTTCCTGGAGGCGAGGAACCCCACCAAACAGCACTCGTCCACCCTGGAGTCGTACCTCATCAAGCCCGTGCAGAGGGTCCTGAAGTACCCCCTGCTGCTGAGAGAGCTGGTGTCTCTCACCGACCCCGAGAGCGACGAGCGCAACCACCTCACAGGTGTGCGGATTCTCCCTGACATTCACGCCACTTTCTTTCTTTTACTTCATCCCAGGCACAATTTAAGGCTTTTCACAATCTAACTATTTAACCCTCTGGGCTTCTTCGGTCAAAAATTACCGAAAACTGTTACGTTTTGAAATGTTACATTTTTTTGCTTGATCGGATGGGGCTGAAACTTGGTGACTTTTGTTGAATATTACCTATATGACCACACAAAAAAATCAAGGAGATGATTCTGATTTGTTAAAGGGTCGTAAAAAAAAAGTCACACTTAGCTTCCTCCCGGTCAAAAATGACCGACATAGGAAATGAATGGGAAACACGAAAAAACAGGAAAACTATTTGATGTGAATTGTTGCATTTATTGAAAAAAAAATTCAATAAATATAAAATAAAAATATATATATTAATTCTAATGGAAAAAATAGCTCTTAAAAATGATGTAATTAATGTACCATAAAAAAGAAAGGAAAGTATCATAATAAAACTCTGAAAATTCTAAATAATAATCAGAAAATATTATAGAACAAAAATATATTTGAACGGTTATCCTGGGAAAAAGAAAAGTTAAATTTTAAGGCTTTGTCCGTTTTTGACCGGGAGGAAGCTAAGTGTAACCCATTTACGAAGAAGCCCAGAGGGTTAAAGGAGTAGTTCACTTTTAAAAAAACTTTTGCTGATAATTTACTCACCCCCATGTCATCCAAGATGTCCATGTCATTCTTTCTTCAGTCGAACAGAAATGAAGGTTTTTGAAGAAAACATTCCAGGATTTTTCTCCATATAATGGACTTCGATGGGCACCAAACGGTTCAAGGTCCAAAAGACAGTTTCAGTGCAAACTGTTCAAAGGGCTTTAAATGATTCCAGACGATGAATAAGGGTCTTATCAAGCGAAACAATCGCTCATTTTTTTTATGAACGAATCTTTTCCCGAGTCAATTCGTTCGTTTCGTCCGTTGAATGAACCAAATTACTTGGAAAAAGATTTGTTCATTTTGATGAACGAGTTCGAACAGGAGAGTCACAAACGTGCGTCACAGAACAGAGCAAGGCGAGCATTTGAGCTTATAAAACTTAAACTTTGTTATTTATTTATTACATGAGCTATCGTTTCGCTTGATAAGACCCTTATTCATCGTCTGGTGTTTAAAGCCCTTTGAACAGTTTGCACTGAAACTGACTTTTGGACCTTGAACCGTTTGGTTCCCATTGAAGTCCATTATATGGAGTAAATCCTGGAATGTTTTCATCAAAAACCTTAATTTCTTTTCGACTGAAGAAAGAAAGTCATGGACATCTTGGATGACACGGGGGTGAGTAAATTATCAGCAAAAGTTTTTTTAAAAGTGAACTACTCCTTTAACCCTGGGTCATTCTAAACCCCAGGTAAACCAAATCCTGGGTTATCTTGCTTAACGTTTCACATTGCTCGTAATTTACCCAGGCTTAATAGAATCCTGGGTGTTCATAAATTGCCGTTTCACGCTGTACATTCCTAAACGCTTATTTGCATATTTGCGGTGTCAGTGTCATTGATTGGACGAATGCAGCATGTGACTCGTTTACATAATAAAAGCTCTAGCATTGCACATCCTCATTGTATATTGCTGACTGTACCATCAAGTTTACTCTGAATGGATGTATAAAGGTGAGAATGAAACAGTCTCTTCTTAAAGGGACAGTTCACCCAAAACAATTCTGTCATCATATACTCACCCACAAGTTCCAACCCTGTATGAATTTCTCTCTTCTACTGAACACAAAAGAAGAGATTTTGAAGAATATGCATAACCAAACAGTTGATTTGCCCTTGACTTCTATACTGTGGAAGTCAATGGGGCTCATCAACTGTTTGGTGTGAAATTAAGTGTGAAAAGTTGCTTTTCTCTGGGTTAAAGGCGGCGTTTATGATTGTATCCCGGGTATAAGCATAATGTGAAAAGCCCTTCAGTGTTTAATCCATTATTGATTCCGTTATGAACTGTTGAGTCAGTTATTGGTTTGAAATAAACCCTTTTTTTGGTGCAGAGGCATTAAAGGCCATGGAAAAGGTGGCCAGTCACATAAATGAGATGCAGAAGATCTATGAGGACTACGGCACAGTGTTCGACCAACTAGTGGCAGAGCAGAGTGGCCCCGAGAAGGAGGTGTGTACCATTCTGGAATTACTTCTAATAAAAGGACCATATTATATGCCATTTTCCCCTTTATGATTTTAAAATAAAGCCAATGTGCTCTGTGTCTCAGGTCACCGAGATCTCCATGGGAGAGTTCATCATTCACAGCTCGGCACTCTGGCAAAACCCTCTTCCCTCTTTGGGCCGCATGAGAAAAGACCCTGAACTCACCCTCTTCCGTAAGTCAGACCTGATGCATTGGAACTATAAAACCATTGCGGTTTATGGTGTGCAAGATGTGTGTTATTAAAAACTCAGTGCACTAATGTGTTTTTATCCATCCAGTCTTCAAGAGAGCGCTCATTTTGGTGTATCGGGAAAGCAAGCTAAAGAAAAGAATGGTGAGTTGTGGGATTTTGCACATGGTGTGTTTTTATTAGATCTGTCAACTGATAAAAACTTGGTTGATTATTTACATGCTACTGTAAATTAATTGAATTATTCACTAGTGGTGTAACGGTTCACAAAATTCACGGTTCGGTTCGATACAGAATACACTTGTGTCACGATTTCGAATACGTTTCAAATACAGCAAAAAGAAATGGCAGATAAATTTCCTTGATTAAATTTTTTTAATTATTTTATATTAAAACTAACATCATAAAGTATGATATTTTTTTAACTTAGAGCAATGATGGAACTATACTTGACTTTTCTTAGGAGCATTTAAAACAACAGCTCTTGGACAAAACGAAATGTAATATTGTAGTAGTTATAAACAAAGGTTTATTTTAGTTTAGATTAACATTTGAGGGCAGCAATTGTATTGATAATGTCAAAATACAACCGACGTGATGTTACTTGAAAGCATTACAGCCAACTATTCCTGCCAAACTTACAGATAGTCGTGTTATACAGTAACGTTAAATCCATGGTGATGTTGCTGATCTGTGGACACTGGATAGTTCATTCACGGCACAGAGTTTCTTCCTGGTTTCCACGTCAGCGCTGTTTAATCCGTTAATAACGGAGAAATGTGAATGTTTCTCTACTAGAACTCGCAGTGATGTTATTACTTCAGTGGCGAATTCAAATGTTTTCTGGATTTGGCTGTGTAGTAACAGTGCTGATGATGAAGATCGGCTCGCGCTGCATTGGTCCAAACTGATAAACGATTCGTGATCCAGACAACCACACAATAACGAGTAGCTCAGGTTCGTTCCGCTTACATTACATTTGCCATTTGATGTTGGACAATGTTGTGGTCACGCCAGCGTCTCTTACGTTATGACGCGGAAACGCGCTTGCAACGCGCCTACATTTGAAGTAACAAAATGTTGGTCGGCAGAACAATTGAACCGAACGAACCGTTCGGATTCAAAATGTCGCACCGAAAAACTCAGGTTGGGTATCATTTGAATTTGAACGATTCTGATTCCGATTCCTTGTTTCGATTACGGTTCCTGACGATTCTCAGATTCGGATTCTTTAAGAGGCTGGCTCAAAAATAGTTCAGCTAACCTTGCTAACCAACGGTCTTTCTGAAGGAAATACTCCTTCTGTCACAAATACTCCGTTTGTCACAAATGTTAGCATTTTGCCGAAATTTCGTTATTTTTAGAAAAGTGAAGCCACACTTTGGACCGCCGACGTAAGCTACTCATGTTCGACTCATGCGGTTATGCCAACAGTTCCGGTAGACGCTTCTTCATTTGTGTTGTTCAGCGTTTTCTTCTTCCGGTTCGGCAGACTGTGAATATCGAAACTAGGAATCGAAATTTTTAACTTTTGAACAATTCTGGGAAAAGCGAAAAGTTAGTCCCGGCTCCAATCGATACTCGATTCTCGATACCCAACCCTACCGAAAACCGAACCGAAAGCCTCGTACCGAACGGTTCAATACGAATACGTGTATCGTTACACCCCTATTATTCACATACATCAGTTTTTGCAGAGGGAAAGCAGATGGATGTACAGTAGCATCAAATAGACCAAGACTTAATTTATTTGATAAAAAAATACAGTAAAATTGTAATATTGTGAAATATTATTAAAATTTAAAATCAGGGATGTCCCGATTGGATCCACAGCATCGGTACTCGTGTCGATACTGGCCCAGAACGCAAAAAAATATGTTTCGATACCTGCTTGATATTATATTAGCATTTCCCTTGCTGCAACATCCAGTTAAGCGGAGCAGCCTGCAGATTGGGCGGTTTTGCAATATATTTTGCGGGCAAAAATGGGTTTGGACGGGTGGATAAAATTGGGCTGGTTTCTGATCAGTTCAGCGGGTTTTTGTAGGGTTTTAAAATGTACACAAGATTTTGACACATATCCAAGCAAGGGTGCAGAGTGTGGAGCGGAGCGCGGGCGCAAACACTAGCGTTTTTTAGTTTTTTACTTTCAACAGTGGAAACAAAAAATACTCTTATCATTTCTGGTCATACAGAAAGTCAGCGTATTTATACATAACTTACGTCAATATATATATTTTTTGCGCAGCTTTTGGTGTGCACAGTTCCAATTCAAATTTTGGTGTTCAACTTTGCGTTTTAAATATACAACAACTGTTAATTTTCCATTTTACGGGTTAAAAAAGGAAAAACGAATGGATAATAGAGTACACGGATCAATGAGTAATTTTAAAGCTTGGTAATGATTAACTTTAAACCCGTTGGTAGCTTTAAGTACTGAAGTAGCCTACCTGTATTTTTTTTTTAGTGTTTGAATAAAGGGTGGCAGTCTTTCATAATCAACTGTGGACTATATACTGGAGAAGTATTTGTTCACAATTTAAAGTGAGATGTTTTTAGGTTGCTAATTGAGCAAAGTGCTGCCATATATTTTATTAGTATTAGTTTAAGAATAAAATAGAATAAAATTAAAATATCGGTATCAGCAAATAGCCAAAGCTGCGGAATAGAGTATCGGTATCAGGAAGTGAAAAAGTGGTATCAGGACATCCTAAATTTAAAATAACTAGCTTGTATTTATTATATTTAAAAATATAATTTCTGAATCGATCAGCATCATTGCTCCCGTCTTTTAGTCACATGATCCTTCAGAAGTCATTCTGATGTGCTGCTTAAGAAATATTTCTTATCAATGTTAAACACAACAAAACAAAACCAACAAAATAATTTTTTGATGTAAAGAAAGTTCAAAAGAAATACGTTTATTTGGAATGGATTTTGTTTGTAGTAAATGTAGTAAAAATCTTTTCAGCTTTTTATCTGTATAAATTAATATTTTTCAATGTACACATAAATATATTACTAGTTTTATTTTGATACTGGGCATTATCCTGAAGTATAAAACCTCAGGATTAAATAACAGAATTTGCATGCGGATCCAGAGGTTATGATTAGTAGTGTTAGTTTTACCATCTCACTAAAGTAACATTAAAATGACAGTCATGTTCTTGTTGTTTGTAAGCTTTATACTGACAGCGAATATAACAGGCATTTCAATGTTTTTCCAACTGAGCTTCTTCACGGCCCGGGGTATGGATCCTTTAAATTCCGCTGGCTCATTCCTGTATCATCCCTACAGATCCAGACCTGGAAATTCAGCAGGTGTGTGTAACATCTTCCTGTGTAAACTAACACATATCTCTGTTGAACATGAGTTTGACATGGATTAAACAGAGGCAGAATGTAGATCCAAGACAGACCAAGAGAAACATGGTATTCAAAGGAGGACTTCAAGAACCTCTTAAAAACATCACATCAGAGCTCATCATTTAAAAAAATGCGTATCATTAAAGTCTCAAGCCCTTTTAAAAGACCCAAACATTGCCAGAAATGTAACATGCAATCCATAACGTGCTTAAACTCCCTTCTCTTGGCTCTTTCAGGGTCAGAGAACCCTTGTGTTTGGGAGGTTGTTCACACCAAGTCTGAAGTGGAGGGACGGCCAGAGATGTTCTTCCAGCTCTGCAGCAGGTAACCTATATCTAAAATTAACACTTGAAACCGCCATTGATTATCAGAACTTATATTTAGGGGTGAACTATTTGCTTTAAGGCATGTTTTACAAACTCAAACATCCCTTAACCCTCTGGGGTTGTTTCGGACCCAAATGGTCCCAGAAGCATTAAAATATATATATATTTTTTAAATCACAGCTTCATTCGGAATGGTCCGAAATTTGGTGACTTTGTTGGTTTTTGGTATATGCACACCCCAAAAAATTGGTGACAGGATGTGAATAGTCTAAGTGGTTGTATTAAAAATAGTCACACTCAGGACCTTTGTGTCCAAATGGACCCGCATAGGAAATGAATGGAAAATTGGCAAAAATGTGAAAATACAGAGTTTTTTGGGCGTACAATCTACAAATCAGCAACGATCTTGAAAAAAAGCTCACAACAGTGAAGGGCTGAATCTATAAAACATCAAGAGTGCAAAACAGACACATCCACAAACACACACAAACACACTTTATACACAAACACACTAATAAATTCAGATTATACATGTGTTTTGAATTTTTTAAATGCTCAGTTTGTCAAACAGATGGCATCCATCTCATTTCAAAAATTGCTTTTATGAGGCCTAGGCTTGACTCTAAAATGAAATACAGCTTTTAAAAAAATATATATATTTTTTTATTTTTTTCTATTACATTCAATGGGGGAAAAATGAGTCATAATTATTGCATTAATGTTAATTATAATTTTTTTTTATTTTAGAAATTTCTGAAAACACCAAAAAAGAAAAAAAATATTATAAAAAACAAGTAAAAAAAATTTATAATTTTTTTTATAAATATGAATCCCGCCCTTTGGATCCATTTGGACCCAAATTGACCTAAGTGTGACTGTTAAACGAACAACCCCAGAGGGTTAAAGTGTAAATTTGCCAATTTTCGCTTTGCATTGTTATAATATCGGCAGTATACATGTATGTGGATAAACATTGTTTTACTCGTTCTCCATTTTACCTGGATTGACGAGAAATTCGTGGTTATTTGACAGCGTCAGGGCTTTCGTGAACGAAAACTACAGATTATACTTGTGCATTTTTGTGTCCCCGTCCACAGGCAGTCGAATCGAACAGAGGGTTATTAACAGAACAGTTATTGTGGTTTCTCTGAAATTTGTACTGTCTATGTCTACTCTTGAAACAGCGATATAGCAAAAGTGGAGCAATATAGCAAGAGCTTTCTTACCTGTACGTGACGGCGTTTTGCTTCAGGGGTTTGGGCGGAACTGACAGAGCGTTTGGCCTAAAAACTGTCTTAATGCTCATATTGAAATGTTGACCACAAATATTACGTTTTTTCAGATTATTCATTGCAACAATGCGCTGGATCTTTCACTGGATAAAACTCACTCCCTCTGAAATATTTACTCTAAATTTTTGCAACCGGGAACAACATTATGACTAAAAGTTTGATAAGTAGTATTTTCTTCTAAAGCAAGGGGGTATCCGATAACCGATTACATAACAGACTGGTGAAGTGGCCTTGGACGGAAACATACCTAGTGCATTATGGGTGTTGAAATTTTTCTACCTATTTGGCAAAAGGCAAGACAGCAGAATTTCTCTCTCTGTTTTCTCTAGTCAGGTAGCTCAGATTATTATTATTTTTTTGCCTTTCTACTGTATAGGCAGCCAAGTTTTGTCCCATTTTGCCAGCAGTGAAGTATACCTTCAGTGCAGTCCTAAAGTGTCAACTGGTATCTCCTTAGTGAAGGCCTCCTTCCCTTTACCGATGCATGTGGCTACTCGGAAGCAAAAATAATTCTTTATTATAAATTCTTAAGGCCAGAGAAGTAGTTTGTTGAGGGTTGGTTTGTAAAGAAGGACCACACGCCTGCGCACATATTCAAACACGCATACCTATAGACTAAACACGTGATGTGCATGTTACTGTAATGTCCTATTATAACTGTAAAGCTGCTTTAGAACAATCTATATTGTTAAAAGCGCTTATATAAATGAAGGTGACTTGACTGAAATCACTGTAATCCCTTAAGAAAAAAAGGTAAACTTAAGCAAATATTTAAAAAGAGTACTAGTTATGGGAATAATATTCTTAAGTGCCAACAATGTAATGTTTTCAGACACTTAATCAGTGGTGGAAAGTAACTAATTACAAATACTTTCGTTACAGTACTTGAGTAGATTTTTTCATTTTTTTCTACTTTCTTGAGTATAATTAAATTATGGTACTTTTACTCTTACTTGAGTAAAATAAAAATAAAATATTCAACTTCTCTACATTTATATTTCATAAAAAGTAAAAAGTACTTTGACAAAGGTGCCGACGGAGCAACAGGGCAAGCTGACGTTTGACAGACAATTCAAACTACTGCGGTGGAGCACTGCGCTTCAGCCAATAACAGACAGATCTGAAGCCCTTCAGCCAATGACAGACAGGTCTGACTCGGGTGCAAAACCAATCAAAATCTCTAGTTCGGCTGGGGGCGGGGCGTTCAAACCGCGTTTGACATTCAATCATTATCACTGACGACGCTCGTGTTTTGAATCAGTAGCGCTAACGTTTCAATATTTCAGTGAATGTAAGTGAGTATTCTGCTCATATTTAATTATGGCAACTACTGAAATGGGTCATACCATTGATAATACCAGAGCACTGAGCAGTTGCAGTAAATAAAAAAGCTCGGCTCATAACATGGACGTGGTTTGCATGATGGACGGAGCAAGAACAATGTAAGTGTCTAAAATACATGCACACAGTTCAAATTAATTGTAAAGCTCGCCCTGTTTAACAATACAGTTAAACTAAATATACGAAGCAAACTTTGTACAAAGCTGAAAAAAGTGAAATAAGATCGCATGATTTAGCTGTCAGTCAGATGCATATAAAAGTGTAGTTCGTTCCCATAGCAACAGTGGGCTCCCAGCACATTTTCGGTAGGCTACAACGAAAAAAGATAATTTAATTTAACATGTTAACCATACCCCACTTATTTTTTAATTTTTTTTTTACTGGAAATTTTTTATTCATACTGTTTTATTGTTTTTCATACCTTTTTCATTCGGAACTTTCCATTAACTTTCTTTGCTTTCAATTATGAATGATTCAAATCCAAACATTCAAATGATCTTACCTGGACTTACTTTCAAAATTAGTAATAAAAAATTGTTCTTGTCAACAGAGAAAGCTAGTAGTCTATATGTGGAGCACTTTTATCATTGATGGATGCACTTTTTTGGGCTTTAAATTTTCTCCAGTCATTCACTGCCATTATAAAGTTTGGAAGAGCCAGGCCATTTTTTTTAATATAGCCTAACACTGATTGTATTCGAACTGAAAGAAGAAAAGTCATATCTTCTAAAATGACTTGAGGGAGTGTAAATCGTGGGCTATTTTTCATTTTTGGGTGAACTATCCCTTTCAAGACATACATCATTCTTTTGAAAATATCTGATAGTTTGATGAACACAGATATATTAAAGCTATAATGTGTTTGTCTTCATGTTTCATCAGTCAAAACATCACTATTTGCACGTTATTATATCCATATAAGGTATATCCTGAAATGTGTAAGTTTAATACTTCTATGCATCAGTACTGGGCCTTCAGTATGAATGAAACAGATGACATGAGAGTTTTTAGCGCTCCATTTCGCTATCATCTCCCCATTTTGGGTAAAAATAGAAAAATACTAAAGTACTTTGTAACGTAGTTACTTGAGTAGTTTTTAAGCAAACTACTTATTTACTCTTACTTGAGTCATATTATATTTCAGTACTTCTACTTGTACTCTAAATTATTACTTAAGTAGCAATACTTTTACTTAAGTACAATTTGTCAGTACTCTTTCCACCACTGCACTTAATAAGATGATTATTGCAATTAAATTGACCCTTCGCTGAAGCCCTGCCCTCCTTAGTTACTGTTGCTATGCCTGTCAAGCTTTCGCGGCTGGCACATCTATTATAGTGTGGATGCACTGATGTCAGACATTCCCAATGAGATAATTAGTCATTTTTGGCGAACAAGTGAAATATCTAAGAGAGCAAGACAAAAGGGACTGCAGTATTCCATTCGAGGGATATATTCACGACATTATATGCAACCTATTTAGAGAATAATTTCTTAAAAATTGGAGCTCAAATGAGAAACACAAATTGAGGAACAGCTATGCTTGTCCACAGCAGGGTAACGTTATGTGAAAATAATCCTAATAATTATAAATCAAACAGCTTATCCATAACTATTGTGGAATAACACTAATACCGGAAAGAGCCGCGATTAAAGTTAGTCAGCGGTAGTAGGACATTGATTAACAAAATGCTGAAATATATTTTAAAGAATGTAGTGAGTCTCCATCTTGTCTTTAATCGTCTTATTTTACGTTATATCATTATGACCAAAGAATCGTCAATATTTCCAAGCAAAAGGTGTTTTTGTCAATCATGTCGACATTTACCGGTACTTGTGAATGGGTCTTCCACACTGCTTGATCACGCCCATCATTTCTCCCCTTAGCTTTTACATTTTCTGGAAGGAAAACAATTCCTCTCCCGCGTCCAAACTTTTAGAAAACTGGTATCAGATTTGCACAATCCATACGCACAATGCTTCAGCATGTTTCCCTCGTTCGAAAGCTTGCCAGACCTCCCGCGCATAGTTACGGTTGCTACGACACGATTGGCCAGTGGCGGTTTTCGGGAGTGGCTTAGCGAAGGGTCAATTAAATTTATTTTAAATATATTTGTAATTACACATTTGTATGCAGCACTTAAAATAAATTAGCATTAAATGTAATATTTAAACACTCAAAATCAAGCTCTTTAAATGTACTTTGTTAACACATCGAAATAAGTGTACTTCTTTAAATCATGAAATAAGATTTTTAAAGCCTTTTAAACTCCTTTTAAAAGTGTAGATAAGTGTGTTAAAACAGCCATGAAAGTGTATTCTCTTAAAGTACACTTAAGTGGCCTTTTATTTCATTTATATAATCTGCAAGTAAAGTTCCTTTAAAATATATATATACTTTTAAGATTTGAAATACATTACAAGTGCGCATTGTTAAATGCATTAATCACATTTCAAATGTCCTCTGGTCTTGTTTTGTTTGTTTGCAGTAATCTGGAGAACAAGGCCAGTGCAGTGAGGACCATCCGCAGCCTCTTGAGAGAGAACGCCAAGCGGACGGCTCCCGTTGAGCGCCGGTTCAAAGATGTAAACTCTAACTTCACCTTCCCCAGGAGGAGCCACCCAGGAGCGCTGAGAACAAACTCCTGGCAGAGGCTGCCGCCACAGCCAAAGACTCGAGACGAGGGCCGCCTGCTCGACGCGGTTACGCTCACTCTGAGCCCCCCAATCCGAGCCGAGGCGGGAACTCTGCTCTGAGCAAGAGCCCCACGCTGTGCTCCCTGACCAGCGCCCTGGAAGCTCAACTCCAGAGGCTGAACTTTGTAGAAGAACCGCAAGGAACGAGCAAGAGCAGTTCCAGCAGCCTTCAGGGCAGTCAGGTGACTCTGCTGGAGGACGCTCCAGGGCTGGACCTCAACACCCTGCTGGCCAGGGACTACAGTGTGCAGAGCCTGGGATCGGTCGTGAACGAGGATTGTTTTTATGACACGGTCATGGGCATCCAAAAAGCTGCCATTCCCAGCCTATAGAGGAGGTTGGTGCTATGAACATTAAAAACACATAATTATCGTGCCTTGATATGAACAACTCTTACCCAGACAGTTTTATATCTGTGGCTCTGTTGCCAAATCTACTGAGCTGACTACTTAGGCCACGTTTACACAAAGCCGGGTATTTAGCAAAACGAATATTTTCCCCCTCTCCGTTTTCAAAAATAACATTGTTTACACACCCGCATAAATACGCCGTCGAGCGCCATCATAACTATGCTAAACCTAAGGCGGCAGTGTAGGGGTTAAGGATAAAGCCATGCAAGCCAATCAGAATCCTGGAATCGACAAGAGAGAACCTAAAACGCCGTTTCTCCCAGTTTACACGACAACAAATATCCGGCGTTTTCAAAAATCTCCACTTTGCCCGGAGTTTTTAGAAATAATCGTTTTCAGTGATAAAAACGGCGTTTTCGTGTAAATGAGAGGGCAAAACGCAGAGATATCTGCGTTTTTCCATCGTGTAAACGGGGCCTTAGACAACACATAGTTATGCTATGGCAGCATCACATGTATTCTTCAAGGAATGTATATACTTATTTAACTCTGAGAAGAACACTACCGGTTCCACTACCGAAATGTTTTGGTGAGAGAAATAATGTTTTGGAAAAAAGTATCTTATGCTCACCAAATCTGCATTTGATCAAAAATTCAGTAATTATTACAATAACTTTTTTATTAATATATTTTAAAATAACAAAGCATCAAATCTTACACTGGAGTAATGATACTGAAAATTCAGCCTTGCATCACAGGAATAAGTTACATTTTAAATGGATACTCCACTTTTTTTGGAAATACGCTCATTTTACCACTCCCCAGAGTTAAACAGTTGAGTTTTACCGTTTTCGAATCCATCCAGACGATTTTCTGATATTTAGAAGAATATCAGTAACCAGACGGTTTCTGGTCTCATTGACTTCCATAGTAGGAAAAATATATATACTATGGAAGTCGATGAGACCAGAACTGTCTGGTTACTGATATTCTTCTAAATATCAGAAAATCCCTTTAAACTATATTAAAATCTGGGTAGAAATTGTGAATAAATAAAAATAGGAAATACTAAAACAATAAATCAACAACGACTTGAAAGGTCAATAAATAAATAAATTCAGTAAATTCATTGGTTTAAAAGAGGGAGATCGCTGAATAGCATTCAACTCTTAAAACATTTGGAGTTCTAAATCTTATTTTAATTATTTATTTTACTTATTTTAATCTCTGGACACTAAGCTTGTTTCTGCCACGGAATTAGACTTTTTTATTATTTTTTGCAATTATGACTATTTCTCAGAATTGTGAGTTTATAAAAAAAGTCAGAATTGAGATAAAAAGTTGCAATTACCTATAAATTATATATTATATTTTTTTAACTAGTTTTTGCAATTAAAAAATGAAAAAGTTTTAAAAACAAACCTTTGTCTTTACAGCCTGTTAGCGTACATGGGGGCCCTTCAAATAAAGGTGTCTGTCCCAAATCAGTCACTTATGAGGTTTCATTAGCCAGCTCACTGGGGTTTGGAACAGAGCCACTATGCGAATGAACATCCTGATAATCCTGCATTAAATTCAGAGCAAAGTTTGCCTATCTCAAGGTACTCTAGCCCTCGAGATCCACTTTCCTGCAGAGTTTAGCTCAAACCCTACTCAAGCTCACCTCAACAAGCTGATGGAGGTCTTCATGATCCAGACAGAGACTTCCATCAGGGCTGGAGCTAAAGTGGATCTCGATGGCCAGAGCGTTCCATATGGGCTGACACATGTATTATTAATACACGAGCAAAGACTGTTTCACTGTATGTAAATACTGTAGCTTTACATGCGTATTGCTCTTCGACAAAGGCTTTTCTCAGCTCAGTACTGAAATGGCTGGTCTCAATATGAAATGTTTTTTTCTAAATTATACTTGTACATGTTTCTTACAGACATTTTGTGTGCACATTTGTAATGTGTGATTTTTTTATTACTATTATTCAAAGGCATGTTTTACATTCCGTAAGTTAAAAACGTAAGTTTTCTTTGTTGTTTAGCCTAAGCTTGAAAATACTTTTAAGATATAAATGTATATGCTCTGTTTGGGCCATTGTAATTTATTTGTAAAAATATATGTCTTAACTAAACAAACCTTGTGAAAATTATTTTGATTTAATATTTAATAAATACTGTGTTCTTAAATATTTCCTGATAGCATGAAGGTCTTGAAAAAATAAGACAAATGTTCAGAGCAGCCGCAACATATCAAGATTTCAGCCAGACAAAAAGCGAAAATGCAACACAATCACAGCCAATCAGATCACGTTCACACCAAGAATGAGCTATAAAGATAACTACACTCACCTAAAGGATTATTAGAAACACCTGTTAAATTTCTCATTAATGCAATTATCTAATCAACCAATCACATGGCAGTTGCTTCAATGCATTTAGGGGTGTGGTCCTGGTCAAGACAATCTCCTGAACTCCAAACTGAATGCCAGAATGGGAAAGAAAGGTGATTTAAGCAATTTTGAGCGTGGTGTGGGTGTTGGTGCCAGACGGGCCAGTCTGAGTATTTCACAATCTGCTCAGTTACTGGGGTTTCAACATGGCATCATGACTTTTGCATAAACATACACACCACTTTCAAGTCAAGTGGCGTGTTATCTATACGCATTTTGTGCTATCCGCGTGTACGTCTACGCCGTTAAATGTCCGAGCGAAACTAAGCAAAATGTAGATCTACATCTGGGGAGCGATATTTTTTTCCTAGGATGGTAGGGGAAGACTCATAAATGCTATTAACCCCAGTGACGGGTAGGTTTAGGGACGGGGTTGGGGTAGGAAGGTCATATATTCATATATACAGTATGTAATATTAAGTCAACGGCGTTCAAATACACTGAAAAGCGATTATGCGCGTTGATAGTCCTGTGGGCGAAAATGCCTTGTTGATGCTGGAGGTCAGAGGAGAATGGGCCGACTGATTCAAGCTGATAGAAGAGCAACTTTGACTGAAATAACCACTCGTTACAACCGAGGTATGCAGCAAAGCAGTTGTGAAGCCACAACACACACAACCTTGAGGTGGATGGGCTACAACAGCAGAAGACCCCACCGGGTACCACTCATCTCCACTACAAATAGGAAAAAGAGGCTACAATTTGCAAGAGCTCACCAAAATTGGACAGTTGAAGACTGGAAAAATGTTGCCTGGTCTGATGAGTCTCGATTTCTGTTGAGACATTCAGATGGTAGAGTCAGAATTTGGTGTAAACAGAATGAGAACATGGATCCATCATGCCTTGTTACCACTGTGCAGGCTGGTGGTGGTGGTGTAATGGTGTGGGGGATGTTTTCTTGGCGCACTTTAGGCCCCTTAGTGCCAATTGGGCATCGTTTTTAATGCCACGGCCTACCTGAGCATTGTTTCTGACCATGTCCATCCCTTTATGGCCACCATGTACTCATCCTCTGATGGCTACTTCCAGCAGGATAATGCAGCATGACACAAAACTCGAATCATTAGGGCCCAAGCCCTGAAAGGGCGCAGAGCCCTATTGTTTTCCTTCTGATTATTATTAGGGCCCAAGCCCTGAAAGGGCGCAGAGCCCTATTGTTTTCCTTCCGATTATTATTTTTTTATTTTATTTTTTATTTTTTTATTTATTTATTTTTTTCTAGCGACTATTCGGGCACTTTTGGGGCCCTTAACATGCTCGAAAACTCTTGAAACTTTGCACACGGGTCAGAACCCACGGCCATCAGAGCCGGGCTGAAGCTGGTACCCGGGCGTGGCAGGGCGGCTCGTCAGCGCCCCCTGGAATGGGGTCCGAACACCTGGTCCATAACTCAAAC
>JAQIUQ010000261.1:0-77500 GCA_030378365.1 Hybognathus amarus | reverse complement strand
GTCTATCCATCTATCTATCCGTCTATCTATCATCTGTCTGCCTGCTTGCCTGCCTATCTGCCTGCCTGCCTGTCTGTCTGTCTGTCTGTCTGTCTGTCTGTCCTATTTATTGTGGTATTGTACTATTTATTTCAGTTTATAATTACGTTTATAATAATTACCTTGAAATTTCCTATAACTTTTGTAATTTTATTTGATTGTGCCATAATGCTTTTTTTTTCTGCATAGGAATTGTATTTTTTCCTTTCTGAAACTGAGCCAGACAATGTTGTTGTTTTTTTTTTAATGGAATCAACTTTTTTTAACCAAGTCTTTAAACTAATTGCTCCATTTGACATTTTGTCAATGCATTGACACCATAGTCCTAGACAAAGAATAATTGATTTATTTCAGTAATTCAAATCAAATTGTGGAACTCGATGTGTTAAATAAATTCAATGCACACAGACTGAAGTCTTTGGTTGTTTTACAGTTTTTCTCAGTCACTTTGGTGCATTTCTCAAATCATCCTTAATATTTGCAAAGTAGCCTAGTATGTGCATTCTCAAAACAATTCATAGCTACAAACAGCACCACACATTGGGTTACCTGCAAAAGCCTTTAACTTACTCAAAATCTTTAGTTCATCTCTCAAAAGTAAGTATTTATGTCAATGAACATATCAGTGCCACATCAAGCAGAAGAAGCAGCAGTAAAAAAACAACCTGAAAGACCTATACCCAACTACAAGAAAGCTCACAGGCAAATTCAGACACGCACGGGCTAACAGTAAACGCTCACATGATGTACTCATATTCAAGGAAGACCAGGTGAAGAGATGGACTGAACACTTCAGAGACCTGCTCAACAGGCAGCCTCCTCAACTGACCGATATTACAATAGCCCCAAACCCATTGGAGATTAACTGCAATCCCCTCACCAAGATGGAAATTAGAAAAGCCATTAAGGCCTTGAAAGGAGGAAAAGCAGAGGGACCAGACAGGATTCCAGCAGACGCTCTTAAAGCAGACACTGAAAACCTCCACCAACATGCTTCAACATCTCATGAAAACCATCTGGAAGGAAGAAAATGTCCCAGCTGACTGGAGAGATGGCCACATCGTGAAAATCCCCAATAAAGGAGACAGCAGTGCAAAAACTACAGATGAATAAATAATGCTCCTCTCAACACCCTGGGAAGGTGCTCAACCATATTCTGCTCAAGAGGCTCCAGAAGGGGGTCGAATGAGAAACTGAGGGAAAACCAGGCTGGCTTCAGGGACAAAAGATGAATTTCATAGATTTTGAAAAAGCCTTTAATAGTGTGGATAGGGAAAGTCTGTGGAAACTGATGGCTCATCGTGGGATCCCAGCAAAGATCATTAACATCATAAGGAGCACCTACCAAAGGGATGAGACGTCAACTCCTCCTCTGTATATCAGAGGCATTTGAGGTCTTGATTGGGTGATGAAAGAAACAACCAACAATCGATGAACCGGCATACAGTGGAGCTTGACTCAGCAGCTAGAAGATCTCGATTTTGCTGATGATCTGGCATAACTGGCTCCAGGGATGTGAACAGACAATTTGAGGGGCAGGGGCTCAAGTGAAAAAAAGGGCACTTCTCATAATTACGTTTTTTTAAACAATATATATATATATATATATATATATATATATATATGTATATATATATATATACGGTTAGTTCGAATCCTTGATTCTGATTGGTCAAGAGCTGTGCTTTATTCACGATAAAACACGGCTCCGACCGCTTCAGCCCAACGGTTCTATTGATTCGCTGCAACACTGCGTTTCTATGTTGTTTTTATTTGAGCTTTCATGCATTTTACACATTGGAACGTTGTTGCTGTTCACACTCAGGGACTATTTTTTTCCAGCGGAAGGAAGGCTTTTTGTGATTTTACTTCAAGAAAGTTGCACTAATATTGTTTTTTACTTTAATATTGTGTGGCAACCGTTTTATAAAAGCAATAAGATACTCGAGGCAAGTGCTGTATCGTGAATAAGTAATGGCTGAAGGGGTTACTCCGCTTCGCGTCGTGCCTAACAACGCCCTTCATCCGTTACTTATTCACGATACAGCACAGCCTCTCGTACCTTATTGCTTACATATATATATATATATATATATATATATATATATATATATATATATATATATTAACACAACTCTGACTTTTTGAAAAAAAAAATTAAAAATTGATTTTATCTTCCTCAAACTCACACAATTGTTTCATTTTCAAAAGAGGTCTACAAAATAATCAGTTCACACAATCAGGTTTATAGAGCAGCAAAGGAAACCATCACAATGTCAGCCCGTTCTCATCCCAAGGCGTCATAGGTGACGCTTTTGACATACGTCTAAATTTGACACCCTAACACTACCCCAGACCTAAACCTACCCATACAAGTGGTGCAGGGTAAGCCACAAACATTCATTGCCAAATAAGCTGGCTATTCACAGAGTGCTGTATCCAAGCATGTAAAGCTTGGGTGAACTTCACAAGGAATGGACTGAGGCTGGGGTCAAGGCATCAAGAAGAGCCACCACACACAGACGAATCAAGGAATTTAGCTAAAGTTGTCGTATTCCTCTTGTTAAGCTACCCCTGAACCACAGACAACATCAGAGGCGTCTTACCTGGGCTAAGGAGAAGAAGAACTGGACTGTTGCCCAGTGCTCCAAAGTCCTCTTTTCAGATGAGAGCAAGTTTTGTATTTATTTACTCATAGCCCAAGTTACTTGAAGTCCAGTGTTAAGTTTCCACAGTCTGTGATGATTTGGGGTGCAATGTCATCCGCTGGTGTTGGTCAACAGTGTTTTTTAAAAACCAAAGTCTGCACCCGTTTACCAAGAAATTCTAGAGCACTTCATGCTTCCTTTTGCTGACCAGCTTTTTAAAGCTGGTTTCATTTTCCAGCAGGATTTGGCACCTGCCCACACTGCCAAAAGCACAAAAAGTTGGTTAAATGACCATGATTTTGGTGTGCTTGACTGGCTAGCAAACTCACCAGACCTGAACCCCCATAGAGAATCTATGGGGTATTGTCAAGATGAAAATGAGAAACAAGAGACCAAAAAATGCAGATGAGCTGAAGGCCACAGTCAAAGAAACCTGGGCTTCATTACCACCTCAGCAGTGCCACAGGCTGATCACCTCCATGCCACGCTGTATTGAGGCAGTAATAAAGCAAATGAAAGTAAATGAACATACTGGTTTTTTTTTTTTGTTTTTTTTTTTTGGTCTTATGAAGTATTTTAAGAATTGGTGGGTTTTTGTTAAGTAAGTCTTTGGTTCTTTTAATTGTGATGGTTTTGGCTGAAACGACTACAGTCTGTGTGAATTGAATTCATTTAATACATGCACAAGTTCCACAATTTGAGTTGAATTACCGAAACAAATGAACTTTTCCATAATATTATAATTTGAGATGCACCTGTATATTAGATATATATATATATATATATATATATATATATATATATATATATATATATATATACATATACATATGTAATGCATTGATTGTTTAATATCCTTACAAATTCATATAGCCTAAACTGTATCTCTGGGAAAATCTGTTCATTTGTTTGTGTCTTTAATTTTTCATTTTTACTTAATACATTTCTTATTCCTTATTCAAATAGGATATCTGACATAATCACTGCTTGACTGCCTGGATCTCATTGCCTCTGTTTTGCATCAGACATAAAGCATAATCCGCTTGCTCATGTAAGGGTCTAAACAAAACACCGCTTACAACAGACTGTCAGAAGGCCCATGGAAATTTCAAGAACTGTGTGTTCATCTGACATATCAAGTCCCCATCACAACCAGGGGGTTGGTTGTGATGGGGACTTGATATTTCAGGTGAACACACAGTTCTTGAAATTTCCATTGGCCTTCTGACAGTCTGTTGTTTTTATTTATTTTATTTATTTAATAGGCTACAGCACGCATTCCCACAAAAATGTAGAAATAGTAGTAGTGATATCATCATCATTGTGCAGAATATTAATTTTATTAAATGGCATATATTATTAAGATTAACATCACGCAGCTGCGGGCCGCCATTTTAGTTTGTAAAAAGTTTGGTTCGATCCGACTAATTGGAGTGTAGACGCAGACATCACTTACAGCCATTTTGAGATGACAACGACACGTGTGACATCTTCTCCGAAAATTTCCTTTCTACTGGACGTATCATGGACGAAATAAGGTAAGACTGTTTGTTTTACAACATTAATACCATGGGAATTTTTTATTTCTGGGTATTTATAGTTGTACTATGAGGAGGTAGTTAACGTTAGATTGTCAATTAAACAGATTGACGTTAAGTGCGTTGTTTCTAATTAAGGTAACGTTAACTTAAGTTAGCTTTAGGTAGCAAAGATAGTTTTAGGTAACAGGCCTAAGGTTTACTCACAAGCTTGTTGGTTTGCGTCTAAAATTAAGTTCGGTTAGAATGTGCTTGATTATTCTATATAATGTGATTTATAGTTGACGGGAATGCATATCGTCTTCACATAATATAACGTTAGCCTAGTCTACGTTACTATAGGACTATTTGAAAGCATTAACCTAACAGCACTTGTGTTCTGAACTTTAACGTTACCTAAAAACAGATGGAAAATTATATATAAAAAAAATCCTGTTCTATATAATCACAAGTTCAGGCCTGCACTACAGAATTAGCGTGTTAATCAGTCGTCGTATATTTTGTATCCAAAAGACAATAAAATCACGTGTCGACCGAGTACTTATTTTCACTTAATTTGATAGCAAATAGCCGATTTCCAGGTGTAACGTTAACTTTATGTCGCACGTGTAATACCGTGGCCTAAAGCTGATTCAGTGTGGACAGAAAATGTGCTGCCACAACGCTCGGTCTCGGTTCAGTACAAGGTGTTCAAGCATGTGTAGCCTACTGTTTACTGTGTGTATAGTTTTTGAGTTTATTATACCTTTCGAACAGACCAAATAAACCCAACAAGAGGGTCAGCAGAGAAGGCCAAAGACCGGTTTGAACGTCGCATCACAAGACTGAGAAAACATCATAATGAATGCTCCAGGAGACATTCAGCTAGACAGAAGGTAATTGTTTGTTGAAATTTCATGCATGAAATTTGAAGTAGCCTTAATCATTGTACTCATAAGTCTGTATAATATTGTAGTTAAATTGTTCTTGTATTGTTAAGAAATGTTAGACAAACCCTAGTGTCTCCCAGAAAAGAATAGAAATCTAGTGGATTATATGAATATTATGTACAAAAACATTGCCTAGCCTACATGTTTGCCAAGACAGAAAATTAAATATTCATATAAAATCAAATATTACATGCACTGTACACTTGTTAAAGCATGTAAAGCTGCATAGTAAAGTGAAACTAATGGATTGAATGTCTACAGTTAGGCTATGCATTAAATTAACAACTTATTTCAGGCTAAGGAAAGTTCAAAGGAAACACCAGTTGTTGGCCCCATCATGCCCCACCCAGACCCCAGACAATCAGGTCCCGTCTCCCCTCAAACAGGACATCCTTGCCTTACAGCTGATGTGCAGAGAACGATCCTTGGTAAATTGTGTTTCAAAAATAAAATTAATTCGAAGATATAACAAGAATTTATGACGACCGACTATTTCTGTCAACCTAAACAGGAGGATTCAAAGGCAAAAATGGATGGTTTCATGCCTTCAGATGTTACCAAACCGTCACTGTCTACACAGAAATTAGTGGTATGTATTCATTTCACAATGTCTATATAGATGTTTTCTTGCTAATTATTTCTTGATAGAGATGCACCGATTACAACTTTCTAGGCCGATTCAGATTTTTCATGAGTTTTGGCCTGCCGGAGACCGGTTTTAACCAAATTCCGATTTCATTTTTTCAAACCACACAAATATTTTCTATATTTTTTTTAAACAAACTTTTGCATAGAACATAGAAGATTTTTTTGAACAAATAAAATAAACTAAACAAATTATTATTCCTGGTGTGTAAAATTCACACATCTAAGTGCAGTGTTATGGAATGGAAGAACCATTTTAACTTCCAATATTCAAAAAAAAATATATATATTTACTTATTTAGGAAACTAAAATCTGCAATTTTGTATGAGAACAGGTAATGGAAATAAAATATATAAATGGCAAATAAAAATAAAATAAATATAGCCTTGCAGTAAAAAGATATTTCTCAAAACACACACAGGCCTATTGCAATCACTTGTAAAGCAAGTTTTATTTTTCAAACAGTTCTCTCATCTGCCACATGTCCAGCCAGGCTAAACTAATGCTAAGCTCCGGCAAGTGCAGGGGAATGATTGGGAAATAAAAATACTTTATTTTCTGCCTACTTCAGTTCTTGTTAACACTAGAAGTGCCAAAATTCCAAAACTACTAGAACGGCCACAAACGGTCATTTTGACCGTTAGATTGAAAACAGTGTTTATTTCATTGACAAATTATTTTCGTAATTATTTTCGTCAACCACATTTTTCAAAGACGAAAACGAGACGATAATAATAATATTATAATGATAATAATAATAAATAGGCTAATAATAATAATAGGACTAGCAGAACTAGTGAACAGCCCATGCAGCAAAACAGCGAAGGACACGGCAGCGCAGCTCACCAGGATCATCCGACATGAATGAAACATCTGGATCGGCCGTGTCTGATGATAGCAGCCGTCTCTTTTTCCTTGATGTGGACTCTGACTCTGATGAGGAGGAAATGTTAACTTGCACCCAGGAAACGTCGCTGTCACTTTCCACCTCCGGTTGTTCCCCTGCATCCGAATCATCACTTATAGATAACTGCAGTCCGGTTTTATTTGCTTATTTCTGATCAACAACTAATGTAGAAATTCTTATATAGCAAACACCGCTACAGAGGTGACCGGACGGACCTTTCTGTTGACAGTTTAGAGAGACCACGATCAGCCGCGGAATATTTAACAAAAAAATGCAGCAAAATTCAGTGCAGTCAATATGACCGTCTATGGCCGAAATAGGTAAATATGTTCATTTTTTTAGTTTTGCCTTACGTTTACGTAACTTAATTTATAAGAAAAGCATTTTGAATGAAAATACAGATAATTTTAGGAAAAGTCAGGTACCAGCAGGATTTTATTATTTTTTTCAACAAAGTTATTGTAGATATAAAATTCAAAACGGTCAAAATGACCGTTATGGCCGTTCTAGTGTTATAACACACCAGACATGCAAATTCTGTGCATTTTAGGCACTTTTTGTGTGAAATAATTTATTTTGTCTAACAAAAGTGTGCTTTCATTTTAATTGAGTGCGAGAAGTGCAACAAAAATTGACTTGGCGCCGAAACCCCGCTTCACTGCTGCTCGCTCGACGCTCACGCGCTGCTCCTGCTCTGTGTGAATGCACTCGTTGATTAACATGCACGCCGGAAAAAATGCTCACTCTTGCGGTGTGAAAACGGTCGTAATTCACAATTCTACATGTGCATTCTGTGTGCACGTGTGATGCTGATGTTGTTGTGCAACGTTAATCATGCACCGCCCAAGTGCATTTGACCAGCAAAAAATCGGAATGTGTCAGACTGACTGGCCGGTCGCGATCACGTGGAAATAGTCCGATTCTGGTCACCAGCCAATCAATCGGTACATCTTCTCTATTTCTTGAGAGAGGGAGATCTGTTGAGCTACAGTGTGCACAACACAAAAGGCGATGACTGAGAGACCTTTACACAGGAGCCACCTTTACACAATTTCCCATGATCTGTGGTCACATGACCTGCCAGTGACTTGCAGTCTCAGCTGCTGATGATCTGTGCCTATGTGTGTTTGATTTATATTTATCTCTGTTGCCAGGACATGGACAGTGATGTGGATACGCTAATTACTGATTTACCCAGTTCTTCTGAATCACCAAGAGCCAGTGAAATCCCAGAGCTAAAGAGGACTGACAGTGTATTTGTAAGTTTCTTACTCATGTATGTGGTGATCATTTTGTCTTAAAGGGATAGTTCACCCAAAAATTAACATTCTGTCAGTAATTACTCTCCCTCATGTTGTTCAACCCCGTAAGACTTTCGTTCATTTTTGGAACACGAATTAAGATATTTTGATTAAATCTGAGAGCTGGATCACTCCTCCATAGGCTTCTTAAGGGATTGAAACTTGTTCCCCTAAAAGTTATTAAAATCATTGTTAAAATAGTCCAAGTGACTACAGTGGCTCAATCTTAAATTTATCAAGCGACGAGAATACTTTCTGTGCGCAAAAAACACACACAAATAACTTTATTTCAACTATTCATAATTTTACAACCACAGGTCTTACAGGGTTAAAAACATTAAATGCTTTTCACATTTTTATTTACAGCGTTATCATAATAGGTGGTATATTAACTTATTGGCAGAAAACTGTAGTTCAATGTGAAATCAGTCACCCAATATAGCTAAAATAGAATCATCCTTCATTCAAAACACATCTGCAACAATTTGACTGAGATAGGTAGTAGTTATTTTAAGACAGTAGGTCAGAACGCACATTATTGTTACTGCACATACATCACTTTCTAATAGATCCAGCACGATCCAGCTTTTTTGTCTCCGATACCTGGGATTCATTATTGGGCGATATGCTCTATTTTCACATCATCCTATCATCAGCATGTGAGATCGGCAATACACGATATTATAGTGAGCGGGTCGTACTTATTAGGTTATTATCTTGATTATTTGCTTGTTTTATTACTTTGTTTTATATATATGAGAATACTTTTCTATTTTGCTAGCAAAGGAGTGTTTATTAATAGGCTAAATCGGGTTATTTCCCGGTATAGTGAGGTTAAATTATTAGGATTAAATCCTGATAATTTTTGTATCTGACAGCGGGAAATTTACAGACACACATTATCCTCTCATGCGGTTACAGATGCAGCTTTTTGACCAAGTAACTTCTGTCCAAGTTGAGAACACGTTTTAATAATTTCTTGGGGCAAGAAAGAGTCAGTTTGCAATTATATGTGTTCTCTCTGTCTGAATGCACTTCACATATGCACACTTCAATAAGCCTAAAGAACACGGTTAATGTGTTTTTAATGCCAGGAGAAATCAGAGTAAGTGAGTCGATCGGTTTTACTGAAACTTATGACTTGACTCAGATAAAGGAAAACTGGTTAATGCGTCAAATGACCACATGCATTGTCAACTTATTCAGCATATTCGGGTTAAGAACGTGCATGTAAACGCGCTCATTAACAAAGTGAAAGTAGAAACGGTCTAAGCTTTCGGCATCTATTGCTGCATTAACGCTGCATTCTCTCAGAGACGACAATGGATATAACAGTATAGCAACTCTTAATTTACTGGCTTAATATCTCTCTTGTGGACCTACATTAATGACAGTAAAAAAAATTTTAAATAAGTGTTTGAAGCTGCTTTTGATTTTCACAGATGGCAGAGTTGTGCTGTGATAGACTGTTATTAGGCCTATATCATTTTAGTGATATTATTATTATTATTAATATTAAGTAATTGTATTGTTTTTAATGTTATTAGTGTCATTAAAAGTTTTGTTAATGTGCTATGGAAACAAAATAGCCTACTGACGAATAACAATGCCGTTTTCATCTTGGATCTTTTAAGGGGTGGTTTACTGCCTTTTTTCTTTGCATGATTGTGTTTATGGGGTGCAATATAGCATGTATCCGTGGTTTTTCTTTTTTTTTAAAGTCTTATTTTTCATAAACTTCACCTTTATTGTAAGCCGCGCTCTCCTCTGTCCCCTGCACGAGCGGTTCACTTCCCGAGTCTATGAAAACACTCCCTCAGAACCACGTAGCGGGCTCAGATTGGTTCGTTTGGGCCGGTGTGTTGTGATTGGCGAAACTGTCGCTTGCGTTGTCCGGAAGATTAACGCCCATGACCTTTACGGGCGATACGGGGATGCCAAAGGTGGATACCATAGACGGTGCATACACGTAAATAATGATGTCGAGACTGCAGTATCAGTTTCAGGCAGAATCAGACTGAGAAAGCCGCGATGAATCAAGTCAAGCAGAACCTCACCACACACGCCTCTTAATAAAGGTTTCTGAATGATAATTTGCTACATTTTTTAAATTTATACACGTTTGTTTAACACAATAGCATCTGACTGGCAACGATAGCAACTGACTGGCTACTAATGTTAAACACAAACAGCGTTGGCAAGTTTACGTTCTTGATCAAATCGAAAATAAAGTCATAAAGCATATATACATGAAAAATACATTTACAACATTAGTACTTATACAAAATTCAGGTCCATAATGTTTGTACGCGTTTGTCTTAGACACAAAATAGGCTAACTAGTAGCCCATACAGCCTACAAAGCCAGCGCTGGCATTTGAAAAAAAAAAATAAAACACATGGCTACGTCTGGAATTATACATGCAAATACATTTTAAAATGATTAAGTCTTAGCCTACTTACAGGTTTTGGCGGTGTTGAATTCGGTGTTTAATTCATGGAGATTCTGGAAGCTTGTCTCTCGTAAATGCGCAGCACAGAGAGCTAGATTACGATCGTCACTTTCAGGAATATAATCAAACATAAATTGTATCCATTGTTGTCGAAGTACAGCGTCCGTAGGAAGCCCGAAACACAGAAGACCTGACAGCTGCGTGAACACAACTCACTTGACGTGCCGCAGAAATATGGTCATGCCCTTTCCTGCATATTCCGGAGGGAGGGTTGATGCAAATGTGTAGGTTAGTGACGTACCATAACCCGCTGTAGTCCCAATCGAGTCGTTTTTGTAGGCAATTATACTTCCTGATTTTTAAAAGAGAATATCTCTGCTTACACTGAACTTTCAGCGCTACAACTTTGCAGATACTGTTCATGCACCAACAGCAACATTACACACTATTTAACCCCCCCCCCCTTTAAGAATGATGCGTCTGTTAAAACAAGCACTCCAGACAATTTTTGAATGGCTCACATTCAATGAAGTTTTTTAGTCTGTTTTAAAAACATTTTTCCTAGAGGAGTCCTCAAGCGCGTGTCGGTGTTGTCGCAAGTGTTAGGCTATATGGTGATGTCGTTATGAATTTAGGCAAAGCAAATTAATTGTACTTCCTAATATTAATTTAAAAACAAAACTGGCTTTATAATAATAATTTAATACATTAATGGTAAAACAAGCAAATTATCATATTGATATCGTCAAAGGCATCAGATATCTCTGACTATCGTCAATACACGATACTATCGTCTATAGCAGAGGTACTCAACAGCGGGCCGCATGCGGCCCGTCGGCATTCATTTTATGGCCCGCGTCATGCAAAAGATGAATGCACTTTTTTTAGCTCAAAAGGTTGCACAAATATTAGCATTTGTAGGCAGGCTATACAGCGGACGCTTTGGATAATCCGATTTATTCATAAAAAAAATAATCATTGTCATTGTGATGTGTGTGGAATGTTCAAAGGGACTTAAATGGGCTAAATAGAGGAATAAATAGTCTCCGCAACGCCGATTGAAGTGAGCGCGCGTCCGAGTGAAGACTGCGCGAGCCATGCAGCTGACAGCGGCAACAAGCGCTCAGCTTGATTTCAAAAACGTTTTAGTGCTAGACCTCTTCTTTAAAAGCGAACTAAATTAATGCTCTTCTAGTTAACTGGAGCTGTTTTACATCCGTGCCTCAATGTTTCCAAAAGTGTGCTGGGTACAAAATGACTAGACAAAATCGCCGTCTTGTTTTTAACAGCTGATTTGAGTGACGTTCAGAGTTGATCCGCTCATCTCTTCTCTGCAATGTGTAATTTTTGGCTGATGGTCCTCTTAACAGCATGAAAAACAAAACTTGTAGATTCAAATTGTCAACAGGTTATAAACAAAGTAAGCAAAAAGCGCTCCTAATACAATGACAAGCTGTCATCAGCGTCAACGAGTTCATGGCACTCTTGCAAAATCTCCACTTACTGGCAGTTTAGTTCGGAACGGGGCGGCTCGTGAAAAATGGATCATGTGAAAGCTGCTATTGAGCGAATTCTGACTAACTTACAGTTAGGTGTACTGGGCTAATAGTGGGCCTAGTAGGCTATTAGGAGACTATGATTAATAACTTTGTAAAGCCACCCTGAGTATAAAAACATTTAAATGTCTTTTTCATGTTCTAGTATTAAATTTAACAAAGACTAGCAAGACTTACCTTGCAGGGAGGTTTTTAATGTATGAGTATTTTTTTGTTGTTTTTGTTGCATTAATATTGCTAGAAAACTGTTAATCCCCTTTATTGTTCCAGATTTTTTATTTTCACGTTCAGTATTAGCAAAGGCTATAACAAGATCTACCTAACACTAAAGGTAATAAACTGCATTTCTAAATAAGTAAAAACTGTAAATATTGTCATAAACGATGCAAGTTGTAATGTGTGGCCCTTCACATTTTATGTGGTCTAAATGTGGCCCCCTTGGCATCTGAACTTGAGTACCCCTGGTCTATAGGCACAACCCTAACCGATACCGAGTACCGATTCAATTATAAAATAATAATTTTTAAAAAGTACCAAATTACCTAATAAACTGTATCTGCATACCTCCGATATAAGCTGCTTTTATTTGAATCTTAGATGTACATTGAACCCTGCATACAGATATCCATTTTGATTATGGTTTTATGGATTATGGTCCTTCCACGGCCCTAAGCCTGTCCTGCTCACCAACATTTTTTACTTTTTAGCTCGCCGAGTTTTAAACTAAAGCTGTGTTTTTTTATTATTATTATTATTTACAGGTTACCAAAAAATCCTTAAACACCAGTTGCGCTTCAGATGACCCAACCAGTTGCACTTCAGATGACCCAGTTAGCAGCATTGATAACAGTGAAGATGATTATGTGCCTGACTCTGAGAGCAGTTCAGAAGAATCAGAAGATAGCCTTCCACAGTCTTTCGCTCCCTCATCTCCCAGTATAACATTAGATGGGAAGGATGATACTTCATCTTCCATGAATGAAGACAAGGAATCTCCCCCACATGAGGATGAGGAGACAATGACTCAGTCAGACAATAACAGCAGTGAAGAGGTTTCAGTTATGAAACTGAAAAAGACTGCAAAAGGCCAAAGAATGTTCAACAAAAAGCAGTACTGCTTTTACTGCTCCAAACCCTTCTCCAAAATGGCAAGACACTTGGCCCAAGTACATAAAAATGAGGTGGAAGTAGCAAAAGCTCTTTCTTTTCCAAAATGTTCTAAAGAAAGGAGGATTAATCTGGATTTTTTGAGAAAATAAAGGCAACCGTGTACACAACACAAATGTTCTAAAAGCTGGCAAAGGAGTGTTGGTGCCACGTCAGCAATCCACTGCTAAACACGTGAATGTTAAGGACTATATGCACTGTTTGAACTGCCAAGGGCTGTTCAGGCAAAAAGCACTTTGGAGGCATATGCAAAGGTGCAACCTGGCCAAGAAGTGCCAGGTCACAAAACAAGGTAGATCCAGAGTTCAAGCACTCTGTGCTTATGCGCAGCCTGTTCCTGAAGGAGTAACAAAAAAATTATGGAAACTGATCAGTGACATGAAGCAAGATGAAGTAACACAGGCGGTTAAAAGTGATACATGTATCCTCAAATTTGGAGAACACTTGTGCAACAAAATGGGGAGCGACAAAACCAAGCACGAATACATCAGAACTAAAATGCGTGAGGTTGGAAGGCTGTTAGTGTGTGCTAGGAAAGTGGGAAATCTACAGAGTATTAAAGACTTTTTCATACCCTCAAACTTCTATCACGTCATCAAGGCTGTTAAAGATACCTCGGAATTCCGAGAAGAAGATGAAGTCTTCACAATTCCATCTTTGGCATTAAAACTGGGCCACAGCCTTAAAAAAATGTCCCGTATTGCTGAGTGTGAAGCAATGATTGCAGGAGAGGGAAATGATGTCCAAAATGTCAAAATGTTCATGCAAATGTATGAGACCAAATGGAATGAGTATGTGTCTTCTTCAGCCTTGAAGACGCTTAATGAAGCGAAATGGAACTCTCCAGAACTCCTCCCTTTTACTGAGGATGTTAAAAAATTGCACATTCATCTCAGCAATGAAACTAAACTCTACCAAGAAAAACTCAAGCTTGAGAAAAGTCAGAAGAACTGGTCACAACTTGCCCAAATTACTCTGTGTGAAGTTATTCTGTTCAATCGCAGAAGAGCAGGAGAAGTTTCGAAAATGAGGTTGAATTCATATGTTCTCCAAAACACATCTGTTGTACACTCCGATGTCGCTGATGCTTTATCTGAAGTTGAGCAGAAGCTCTGTCAGCACTTCCAACGCATAGAAATTAGAGGCAAGCAAGACAGAAAGGTGCCAATACTCCTGACCCCAAGTATGCTGGCCTCCATGGAGCTACTTGTACAGAATCGTCAAACATGTGGTGTGCTAGATGAGAATTATTTTTTTTCGCAAAGCCAATGACTGAAACCTCATTCTACCGTGGCACGGATTGCATCAGGAGGGTGGCCCACCAGTGTGGAGCCAAACATCCAAAGAATTTGTCATCCACAAAGCTGAGAAAACACATTGCAACCTTATCTAAAGTGCTTAATCTGAGAGATACTGAGATGGACCAGTTAGCAGATTTTCTGGGACACGATATAAGAGTCCATAGAAAGTTTTATCTGGATTGCCGGAAGGGACTTTACAATTAGCAAAGATCAGCAAGGTGCTGATGGCCCTTGAACAGGGAAGAGTTTCAGAATTCAAGGGGAAAAACCTTGATGAAATTAACCTTGAGCCTAACGGTAAGAACACATGGCATAAAAATGTTTGCTCTTATATTGCTCGCTATATTGACACTTCTTCAGTTACAAGGAGCTCTATATGGTGCACAGAAACAAATGTTTTCTACACACTTTTCTGCAGAAAAAGTGAATGTAGGTAGTGATGAGTCTGAAAGTGAGGGTGAAGAGAGTGAGATGCCACAGCCAGAAAAGCGACGTCAGTCCTCTTCAGCATCTACAGGTATGGTCAGCTGTGATCTGGTTTGAATTCTTGGGGATAAAGGATCATTGATAAAGAATGATAGATCTAGATTTTGCTATTTGTATTATAAAAATCTGTATGGCTGTCCCTGATAAAACAGGTTTGCAGCCCTCTGACTCAATGCAGGTAAGGAGCTTGATCTTGATCTCATGCTCACCCAAGCTGTGCCACAGAATGCCTACTGGTCACGCCTCTACACGTCTCTGACCACTGTTTCGTTCCGTTAATTTCATTCTCCGTTCCACCACCACTGGTTTATTTCTACTGCAGCCTGTCTCTCACCCACTTCTTATTGGTCGCCTCAACTTTACATCGACACATTTTCCTCACTGGAGGTCAATGATGCCACAGTATATCTGCTCTACACTAAGCTCATGTCTGCACAGGTTGTGTCCTCTATCCACCAAACCTGCTCGCTCAAACCAGACTCACCCATGGCTAATTCTACCATCTGAAATCTGCATACTTATCTCAGACCTACTGAGAGAGTTTTAGTGGGCTAACTAATCTCAAGGGTTACCCTGCCCTCCTATTTTCCTCCTTATCCAGTATTAGTGCTACTAAAATAGTTTTCTACAATGATGTACCAAAGTCACTAACCTCTGTTGAACTATTTGCTGCTTTCTTGACAGAATTGATTACAAATGGCTGCCACTTTTTTCAGAGCCACTTTGAAAACAACCTGTCTTCCCCATTAATTGCATGCTTTTGGTTATGGTGTACAGTTAACGTCTTATTTTCTGTCCTTCAGAGGAATCTTTGGTTGGCAGCCAGTCTTCGAGGGAGAGTGAAATGCCTCCGCCTAAAAAAAGCGACATCAGTCCCCTTCAACATCTACAGGTAAAGTCAAACCTGTCCTCTGAGAATGACTTTAAATGGTTATTATTGATGCTTTTGGTTACAATACGCCAAATGTTGAAGTGTTTATTTGCTTTATCTTCCAGAAGATCTTTCGTTTGGCTGCATGTCGGCGAAAGAGAAAGAGCTGCCTTCAAAGTCAGGTAAAGAGTCAGGACTGCACTGCTAAGAACTGACTTGCCTAGTTAGTTATTGCGACTTTACATTAAAGGTATAGCGGAGGAGGATTTTCTTTTTCCGGGTGGGTAGCCTATACTATTGGTCCACCTAAGTGTCAATCATTCTGGTGATATGTTTACGTAAGGCCGTCATAGGTGCTCGTCCCTGTGAATTTTTCACAATTTGTGTGAGTTACGGTTTCAGCCATTCCTTTGAAAATGGCTGAGGGTCGAAAGAGAAAAAATGTATACGAAGTGTATAAGAAGAGAAAGGCCGCATAATATAGAAACAAGACCAGAGTGAATTTGGGTGAATATTTCACACGCTGGCGTGCACTAAAAGCACAGGTTGGGCTTCGCACTGATGCCGCATTCGTGAAGATTCTACTAGACAGGTAAAGTTTGTCATGATATTTGGAGAAATCCATTTAAAATCACTGCTAGTAAATGTTAATGTAAGCTATGATTAGCGATGCTAGCCCTGGCACAAGTCATGCACCACGTCAGACACGGTAAACATCTCCATTTGTCTAAAGTAGCCTTATGACCAAATGGTAAATGGTATCATGCTGAAATATTCTAAAACCTTGTGTTAATTTTCGATAATTCCAATGTGTTCACCATAGTATTATTACACAAATGCAACAAGCTACTTCTCCATTGCATATCATGTCTTGAGTCCTCGGTCACTCAATCAATCAGTATAAATAAAAACATTCATAAAAAAAGACAAAATGTCAAATGCCCTTCCGTGTTTTGAGTTAGTTTATAATTTGCAACACAATTGTGTAAGGCGTAATAGGCGTTCCCTCTCAGGAGCAAATAGAGTGTTGCGCATGTGCATTTTTAAAAAAATTGGAGAGGGCGGCTCTTCTCTAAAATTCGGAAAGATCCTCCGCTATACCTTTAACTGCATTAATAGAGAGCACTTTAATGGTCTAACCATATTTCTTGATATTTTCATTAACTGTATTTTTGATATATTCTGTGTTATGCTCAAGGCCAAGAACTAAGATTAAAGGGATAGTTCACCCAAAAATAAAATGTGATGTTTATCTGTCAGTTGTATAATGCATGGTGATGATAGCAAAATCTATCAGAGTAAAAAAACAAACACAAGATGGATCAAAATTCAGACTGCAAAGGTTGGAATTAAAAATCTTCATTTGTGTTCTAATGAAGAAACAAAGTCACCTATATCTTGGATACCCTGGGGGTAAGCAGATAAACATCACATTTTCCTTTTTGGGTGAACTATTGCTTTAACAATTTGTTTGTCTCCATTAGTGTTGTCAAAGTACTGACTTCGGATTTTTAAATGTGATGCTTTGATTGCTGTTGAGTGGAATCGTAAACACCTCTGACTGACCATTGTGTTCACACGCTCATCGAATATGTCTGTGATTGCAGACCTGCCAACCTGTACGAATTTTGCGTAACGGATAGCATTTTGACCTCGGAAAGCACATATTAAGCACTTTGTGCTGCACTGTTTTGGAGTCTTCCATAATCCTATCATAATATTTTTGCCCAATGAAAGATTAATAGCCTTTTTTGTTCTGTCCTATCTATATGTTGCTGCCTCATTAAGCATGTATAGTAGATTATTATAGTAGTTATAGTAGACTATATAACATAATTGGTCTTTTTGATTTTTGTTATCTTGCAACAATACAACAATACAAACAGCAATGTGTAATGTTTTACCAGATTTAGTGCTACACTTATTGTCTCTTATTTGTTCCCTACTAAATGTTTTTTTTTCCCTAAATATTCAGATTTTATACAATTATTGTGCACTCGTGATTTTTCTAGACTAAATTTTACTGCTGAGTTATCCACTAATATAGTTTATAATAGAATTTTTGTCATAGGTTATGACAATATTTTTTTTAAATTTGTTTTTCTTTATAATGAAGTTGTCTCTATTAAGTAGATTGTGTAACACACAATAGAGTGATTAAAAATGATTAAATCTACAGGAATATATTTTAGTTTATGCGCTACAGATGTGCGGATACTGACTACCAGTAATAGTACGTGCTCTGAACATCCAATCAAAGAACGTGAAAATGCAGACGTTATTGTAGGCCTGCTAGATGGCCTGGTGCAGTCAAAGCGAAGTCTGATTGTCTGATTTAATAAGACTGATTATCTGCTTGGTTAAAGCAACAGTTTCAGTGCCATCCATTTTAAGCTACAGGCGCCCGCATTATCTATTCTGAAGGCCTCAAGGCAGACCCTGACAACACATGATGGCTGAAATATGATTGAATGTCATACTGGTAGTCAGTATCCGCACATCTGTAGCGCATAAACTAAAATATATTCCTGTAGATTTAATCGTTTTTAATCACTCTATTGTGTGTTATACACGATCTACTTAATAGAGACAACTTCATTATAAAGAAAAACACTGAAGACCCAGTCACCCAGGCGAAAGTGTAAACAAGGCTTGACGGTCACCATGCAGGTTGCGGTCACGTCTGACCCCAGATCATGTCTTCAACATGCTTATCTTTCTCAACAAAAATCAGTAGACTGGAGCAGAAGTTGTATGTGAGTTATTTTTTTATGAAGCTTTAAGTAGCCTAGCCTAATTGATTGTTAGGTACGTTAGGCTAATCTCTCTTACCCTTTCTCGACTCCGTGCCTTGATTGAGTTACATTTTGACAAAACCTGTCAGATTTAAATATTATTATGTTTTTGGTTAAGTTATTTTTATTATTATTTATTATTTTGGAACAACGAGGGTCTCACAAGGGCCAACTCGCAGCTGCAGGTTCAGTTGCGTTAGAGCACCGCCGCGCATATCTTCAAATTTAGCCTAACCGAACGCCCAGTTTAACTGCCACAAGTTGATCATCTTGCAATAAAGATCTAATCGAGGAAAAACACGCTGTATTTTTGCATTTTCATTGCATTGCAATTTATAAAAAGTGAAATAAATAATAAATTTGAGTATAAAAATATGAATGATTAATCGATCGTCGATCGTTACTTATTCCGACGATCGACTAAGAGAATTTAATCGAATGCCCATCCCTAGTGCATGATCATGTTAGAGCTTTTATCCAATTATAAAAAGCGTTGATCATTGTAGCCAATCACAGACATATCCGATGAGCTAATGAACACAATGGTCAATCAGAGGTGTTTACAATTCCTCTCAACAGCGATCAAAGCATCACAATTAAAACATTTCTGTACCTACTTGGTAACAAAGTCGGTACTTTGACAAATGCATTCCTAAGGTTAACAAATTCATCTACATATGATTCTGTACAATACATTTCCTATACACTTGATAAAAAAGGACTGGGTGACTACAACTGGATGGCTACACCCTTTAACTTCAATCAAAATCTGAAAGTGACATATGCACAAGCTGCATAATCTGCATCTGTAATCACATGACTCTGCGACCTAGCCGGCAGCTGCATTGAATGCAGTCTAGTTTCCTACAGATATACTGACGATGAAAATATCCTATGTCTCAATAGTAATGGTCTGGTTCTCTACTTGGTATTGAATGCAGATGTTCTAGTGTACATTACCTTTGTTGTGTACTCTGCACTCAGATTTTAAAATGAAGCCAAAGATTGTCTCTTTTGAAAGTTGCGATAAAATTATTTTAATTTTTAGGTGTGTCAAAAGGCCAAAAAAGAAAATGGACTGAAGATGAGGTAAAGGCGATGGAGAACAAACTTCTACATTTCATCACATCTGGCAGGGTACCAGGGAAAAGAGAGTGTGAAGACTGCATCAGGTCAGCTCCGGTATTGCTCCAGAATAGAACCTGGGAAGCCGTGAAATTTTACATAAAGAACCGAATTACAGCACTCAAGAGGGAGTGTGAGAAAAAGAAAATAAGAAAAAAAGAAAATGTTCATGGAAGAGAAGTTAAGTTTTGCACTCCATCTTAACATTTTTACTGTGCTGCAGTGTGTTCACTTCTCTCCTCACATATATGTAAATGCTCCTCACGTATATGTAAATGCATTTGTTGTACTGTTGTACTTCATAAGTAAATTTTCAAAAGCTATGACAAATAAAGTTGTCAGGACTAATTTTGCCAAAGAATAATTTATTTTAATGCAATACAATTGAATGTATTTGCAATGCAGTTGTGTTTAGAGTTGGCAGGGAGCATTTGCTGACCTGTGTCTGAAGAAATTTTAGGTGAGGTCCCCATTGGTAACCTTTTTAACACACACAGTGACGTCATTAATTAGCATATCAAAACATTACATCACAGGTCCCCTGGGGGATTTTCTACCTGACCGGGTCCTCAGCAGGTTGTAAAATGTCAGGTCAGTCTTCTGGGGTTCAGACTCAAGTTTACAAGTGATGGCTGTTATAACAGCTGTAAATGGAGTGTGGATCAGTTTCAACCTTGTCTGTAAACCATTCACAAAGGGTGGTTCCCACCAGGCTGCATGTTGCCATGTGTCCCCACCCGGTAGCAAAAACAGTGTGTGTGTGTGTGTGCGTGTGCGGTGCGTGCGTGCGTGCGTGTGTGTGTGTGTGTGTGAGATCTCACACACACACAATGCATTCAGTGAGCCTATGACAGAGCTGGGCTAATGTCTGATTATGTTTTTTGGTATGATCCAATCATACCAAAAATCATACCACCTGGCTCATCACCCTCTCTCTCTCTCTCTCTCATGGTCCTATTTATCTAAGCATATTTTGGCATCTTTGTATAGTCTCACCTAACACAGATATATATTTTTTAAATTACAATTTTAACTTGTGATAGTAAAAAACTTAAGAGGTCAAATTAATTGTATACAGTGGTTCATAGAGTTAAGCCTATATATGCACCCATTAAGTACTATAGCCATATAGTGGCTATTGATAATATTGTTTTTTTGGTTAATTTAATATCAAAATAAGACATCAGGTGACAGCAAAGTCACTTCATCTTTAGATTTTAGCTCTAAGAACCTATTGGAATGATATTTTAATGTAGTTAAAAAAATAAAAAATATAAAACATAAAAATAAGCATAATTTACATAGAAAATATGGTACTTTTTGAAGTATATAAATTCAAAAATACCCCAAAATAAAAGAAAACACCATAAATGGATAGACAAAACTTTATCGAAGACAGTGATATAACATTTATGATACTTAAAAATTAGGATCACACCTGAGTCCTCTGTGCCCACTTTTGTCCACAATTACGGGATTAAGGGCTATAAAATGAATACGGTTTGAGGGTTAACTAATGCACTGATAACACTGAATTAATGTGTAACTAATGATTATCTAAGCTATTCATTAATGATTACCACATTAGGAACTAATTAGGAACTAATTAAGCGTCTGACTAGTTAATATATTAGTTCATACATGAATTGTTATTAATTAAATATGTAATTGTGCATTAATTCCCTGATAACTCATTTTTGTAACTAATAGTGTTAATTCATATGTTAATTACCAGAATGAGCCAAAGCCTTGTATTTCAACTTCCAGATAATACAGGTACGCTAATATGCATTAATACATGATTAATTACTGCATTATTAAGGCAAATTCATGTGTAAATTACTACACTTACTAAATGACTAGTTAATAATGATGTGCCTCAACAAGTAAAGTCACAACATAATTATATATTAACAAATCATTAGCTAATGATTAATTTATCATTAATGACCATCACCAGAGTTTATAAAAGCTGTTTATTGGGCACTTTCCAAAAACACATTTCCATAACACATTACACTATAACATTCACAAATTAATATACAATTAATTAATACATATTTCCCTACTAATATGTTAATATGTTAATGAAACTAATATGTTAATGTCAAATATATAATGACATATGACATACATATATGAATACATGTCATGCTATTTATCAATAGTTTTTGGCATATATTCCCACTGTTTTATATATCATTACCTGCAATAAAAACATAGTGTGTCTTGTAACCATGTTGAACTTTAAACAGGGCAAATGTAACACCTTTAATTTTTTTAACAGCAGTGGTAAAACAAGCAGCAGATGTATAAAAACACCAAGTCATAAAAATAAATACAAAAAAAATTGTGTTACTGCTACACAGGATACTGATGACGAATGTCTTTTAACAGTCTACCAAGGGGGCCCTGGCTATGTTTGACAGCCAGCCAGTGAGTCCATTCAATGACTGAGAGGTGTTGCTTCAGGATTTGTTCTGTTCTGTTACCTCTAAGTCTCCAAATAGTAGACTTGTACTTTAGCCATGCTCTCTTGAGATGCTGGGTGTGGGCTCCACTATGCGGATCCACGAACCACTGTCTGTGATTTACTCTGAAGTGAGTGTAGCCCATGGCAGCTAATGCTCCTCTATAAGCTCTCCATTCATCACTTATAATGGTGGTGCCAGGTCGTACATGCTTGACCACGATTGGAAGATTCTGCCTTCCTCTTCTCTTTACAAGTCGTAAGACTGGATGTCGTTGCTCACCCTTTACTCCTAGTATGCCGAAAACCAATTTTTTCCGTCTCCAAGTTGTGGCTGCCCTTCCTCTGCCATACTGTAATAAACGTAATGTTAAATTACAACACATCTAGCCTGCAAAGACCTGACACAAAAACAAAATACAATAAAAAATAAAAAATAAAAAAATATATAGATTACTATTAATAATAATTAATAATTAGATACTATTAATTACAAATAAAAAATAATTTGTCTCTATTGTCATTTGCTCAAAGTTAAGTGGCATAAGTTAGTAATAGAGAGGAGAGCAAATGCAGTTACCATGAATAATGAAGACTGTCTTCAGCAGCTGCACATATTTAATTTTTTTTTAATTGTTGTAATTGGGTTAACTTAATACACAAAAGTGATTATTAAAATACAGTGGAGATCAATATTAGTGAACAACCTACAAAGTTCTAAATTTCGAGGTCATTTGAAGTTATCTGAACAGGATTGAAAGTGCAGTATTCTGCTGGTCTTCAAAAAAAGTAACAATTCTGGTCTTCGGGGTCTACTGGACCCCAGACAATTACATTTAATTTTGTAACAGAATAGTATATATTTTTTTCAACAAATATAATTTTACTCTGTTTATTAATGTTTTTACTCAACATTTGTGTAGTTTTTGGAGGATTTATGATTTTTTTATTTATTACTATAAATAAATAAATAAATATTTATTTAAATAGGATTTTTACAAAAAAAAAAAACAACAACAGCATTTTATGTTAAATAAACTTTATAAAAGACCCAGATTACTAACTTTCATTCCTGTGGATACCATGAATAATTTTACAAGGTTATTTTTGGAAAATACAGGTTAAAATTTGTAATAAGTCACTCTATCCACTAGATGGCTATAGAGCTCCACTAGGCCTATAAACTTTGAATTACTGAAAGATATAGTTTCTAAAGTTGGATTCAGTTGGATTCATATCTAAATATTATAAAAATCACAATTATAACAAAAAATAAAATACTTTTTGTCAAAGTTTAGCATTTGTTTTTGTACTGAAAAAACAACAGTTTTTCAATAATGTTACATTATGATTAGAATCAAACCTGAACATGTTACAAAGAGAAATGTTGGAGTGCTAAGATTTGATCATTTATTTCAACTGAACAGCAATAACAAATTAGCAAATAAAGTGGTAAAAATAAAATATTTGTAAAAAAAAAAAAAAAAAAAATCGAACAACTAGGAACAATAGTTTGGAACAATAGAACAATTGTTCTAATAGCCTTACAAATGTATTCCTGTGTGTGTGTGTTTGTGTGTGTGCACATTTTCAATGTGTCTTAGTGTTACCAATTTATTTTTGTGGTGGTTCTGCATTTTAGAGTATTTTATTTTACAAATGATAAGAGAACAGTTTTTATAGTCTGTATGTATTCCTGTATATTGTATTCCTCTATATGTGTGTGTTCGTGTGTGTGTGCATGTGTGTGAGCATGATAATTTTGGATTGTGGATGTTTTTTGCATTGTTGGAAGTGTGCCACTTCATTTCTGTCATTTCTGTCTGTGTTCTGCGTTATTTCTGATTTTGATGATGAATTTTGTCTATTTTGAGTCCAATGATAAATAAATATTTATTTATTAATTTATAGATATTTGAAAGATATCATAAATCCTTTAAAAACTGCACAAATGTTGAGTAAAAACATTAATAAACAGTAAAATAATATTTGTATATATAAAAAAACTATTGTTTTATAAGATATTTGAAAAGAACACTGATCAAAATTAGACACCACTGTCAGATACCTCCCAGTTACTTGTGTTAATCTGGCATCCAGTTTCTTAATTATCTGACAAACCCCAAATTCATAGCAGCCTAATTTTACACTGACTTATCAAGATAGTGAACCATTCTAATGTGACTTAAACCCTCTGACAGCAGGTTGTCCAGATACTGTATAGGCAAAAGGGATGACCCTTTCTTTATTGCCGCAGATGTGCTGAAGTCATTCAAAGAAAGAGCCTGTACACTTCCTACAAATATTTGACTGCTGCAATCATCAAAACATTTTGTTGTAATCTTTCTTTGTGCTACAATTATTGCGGTTCTGTAATTTTGATAAAAATAGGTTATTTGTTGAAGTGCCTTACTTAGCTTGTAAAACACTGTTCTACTTGCACGGTATGGCCACAACTAAAATTCCTTCAAATTTTGAATGAAGATCATTATTTCTGAAAAAAATCAAGTGTTCATAAATTGTTCACTAGTTTTGATCTCCTCCCCTGTAAGTTAACCCTTTGTGACTTCAGCATGTGAATATTAAATGGTAATGGAGAGAACACTGAGCTGTCACCCTTTAACTTACCTTACGTTTATGACGGAAGCTGCTTTCGTCAATAACAGCAAATTCTCTGGAATGTCCTATAATTTGTCCACTTCTTCTTGTATAACGCCTCATAGCACACTTGCAAACATTTCTTAATGTTGCAGCCATCTTGGACATAGTCCGGGAACTTCTTGCAATCCCATCTTCCATCATGTCGATATGTCTGAGGTGCAAGCCCTGAGAAAACCTGGTAGTGAAGATAAGTTCATAGCTTAATTGTTTTTCATAATACAGACTGCTTCATTTAACATGCCCTGAAGTTATGGGGTGTTTTAGGTGTGATGACAGAAGTGACCGTTCATTTAAAAACAACACAATTAGTATACAGCATCTTTTATATAAAGACTAGAGAGTATATCTTTATTGAAAGCAAAGAATGGCAACTAAAGGCTCTTCTCGTTGGCAAAGATGTTTTAATTCTCCTACCAAATAGCTCTAGCAGGAGTTCAATTCTGTTTCCTCTGGTATGGTTTGTTATTTGGATTGGTTGAAGTTAGTCCATGATAAACAGACATTCATTCAATCACCAATCTCTACCCTTTTGTAAATAATTTAGGATGACAACCCAGATGGTTCTTGGAACAAACTGTAAGACTGAAAAAATGGAAACTGGTCTGTGAGAACGAAGGACATTGCTTGCAAATTAACATTTGAACAACTCCCACACCAGAGCATGTGAGCGAAGCGGAGCGGTGTGACGCTCAGCTCAATATTCCGCTCTATGCGCGTGCGCTCCACTCAGTCGCTCGCGTCCCAAGCGAACGCTCCACTGATGAATCGCTCACGCTCACCGGTAAAACAAATCCCGCTCAGATCCCGCTCAGACATAAAATGTCTCTGTAGGCTACTTGCTTTCTGTTTGTACTTTGTAATGAATATCTGGAATAAATGTATTTTACAGTAGGATTGTAAATAAAAGTTATTTCGTGGTGATTCTGAATAAAAGTCTGTTATTTCTATTCATTCAAATGCATTAAATTAAATAAAAAACATGTCTAGCCCTTTGGCAAACTTGCCTATTAAACGCAATAACTGAAAAGGTAGGCTATATTTGATTTTCGTTATTTTATTTACGTGAACATAACTGCAGTTGCAAAACAGGCATATTAAAACGCGCACTCGCACACGCACACAAACAAGATGAAATGCATGTAGAACTTCACAAAACACATCTGGACTAGGCCTATCATGCTCATAAAAGCACACACAGGTGAAATGCAATTAAACAACATCTTATCAAAGAGCACACCTGGATGATTTACTGGCAAAAGAAACGCGCGTTCTAGAGTTTAAATAGACCAAAACTGCGGGTAATCGCGGTCTATTTAAAAACGTCTCAATCTTTACATCACTTTAGAATTTACTTTTAGAAACATTAGCTTGGACAAAGTATTAGGTTTCAGGCTCATGCGGTGTGCTCGGGACAGTAATCCAGCGGCAGAAAACACGCGCTCAGCACTGGAAGAACCACTGGGGATGCTGAAGATTTTGCGGGCGACCCTGGCTAGTCGAGGGATTGATCCAGCATTGGTTTTCCAAAATCCTAGGACGTCTTCATGTGGACCTTTTCTCATTGAGCCCAGGTACTCCTCCATCTCACCTCTGGCACTGTCAGCTACACTCGAGTTGCTCTCATATGAGCCGAAAATGCGCGCCTTCTTGGGAGCGCTTCTAGCCTCAGTCACTGTGTCCACCGCAGTCTCCACCACACCACTGCATTCTGCCTCTTTTACCAACATTTCACGAATCTCTATGAGTTGATTGCTCACTGTACCATCTCTAATGATCCATTCCGTTTTAAAACGAGGATCCAATACAGCCGCCAACACAAGGTGCTTGTCAGAGTAAAATCTGTTAAAACGAGTAGAGACATTATCTGACAGTGTCTCCACAAATGCACGAATGTCTGACGGATCGGTTGTCAGGGACACTGGACAAAAGCTGTTTGATTTCCATCACAGCTGGAAGAATCATGCCAAGGTTTCCGAGCTCTTTTTGCATAGCAGTTGTAAGCTCTGCCAGAGGTAATAGCACCTCAGTCAGGGCTTGGAGATGAAGTACGTCATTCATGGTCAGCTTACTGTGCTCGGGAATTTTCAGCTTGTTTTGGAATTGCGGATCTCTTTCAAACATTTTAAGTACTGATTCGATCATGCGCAGCTGACTGCTCCACCTGGTGACACATGCTGGGGTGGGACGCACACCTAGTTTATCAGCCTCCTCAGTGTTTAAGGTGCTTTTTCTAATACTCTTTACAAGTTTCGCCGTTCGTGTGATCATTTTGTCTACATCAGCATGACTGTTTATTGCATCCTTTATGGCGAGTTGCAGTAAATGGATGGGACATCGCATATGCAGATTAGATTCAGTGATGTATGTGGCGCTCATGTCTTCTATGATCTTTGCAAAATCTGGCTGGAATGGTGAAAGTGGACCTTCCTCTGTGCCACTGCCATCTTCCTCAAGGACCTCCTCCTCGCCATCCTCTTCAGTTGAACTTTCATCAAACCCTGGGAGGTTGAAAGCCTTTACCATGTTACTTGCGCTGTCAGTCACCACCCTGACAACTCGCCGTTGTAAATTCCAGTGTTGCAAGATACTTTCATATTTATGAAAAATATTCTGAGCGGTGTGGTGTCCTTTAAGATGTTCACAGGATAGCAGCACAGTGTGACTGTTAAACATTTCATCAATGAAACTCGCCACAACACCCAGAAAGCTGTGTCCTCTTCTGTTTGTCCAAATGTCTAAAGTAAGCGCAAAGCCATCTCCTAACTGCAACAGCTCTCTAAGTCTGCCTTCCATCTCGCTAAGGGCATTCGGCATCAGAGTGTCACGTACTGTACTGTAGCACGGTGTGTTATAGCCGGGCTGGGCAACGCTGACAAAATGACGCATACCCTCACGTTCACCTTTTGTGAGAGGTTCATAATCCATGTAAACCATCTTAAAAAATGCGTCATCCAATTCTTTCTTCCGTGCATTAGACACAGAAAACTGGGGAGTCTGGGGACGCAGGAGAGGAAAAAAATTCTTTATCTCCCTTTGATTGGTAGCAGTTTTTTCTGTAAAAACAAATTTGCGTACATTATAATAGCGTACAGTAAATTTTCTGTTGCCTACATCTAAATTATAGGCCTACCTAATTATTTGGGTCATTTTTTTTTATTTAACAAGTGATTCAATAACTTCTGTCTAATTTCAACTTAAAAATAGGCTACATCAATTACAATTATGTAGGGTAATTCATATTGTGTGTTGCAACTTGGCATGGCATTGGCAATAGGTTATTTTTAGTTGCACTGATTTGATGATTGCATAACGAATTAACAATTCGTTCCAACCTGACGTCAGCATGTTTAAATAATTAATTTCCTCATTTTATTTAAATCGTACAAAATTAAAAATATAGTATTTCGATCCATGATGGTTTAGTAAATCATGGCCATGTTGAACTAATTCGTAGGCTACTCTCGTTTCATTAAAACAAGGAAACAAATTATTACATAGGCCTATTCCTTGTTTTAATGAAACGAGAGTAGCCTACGAATTAGTTCAACATGGCCATGATTTACTAAACCAGGGAACGATTTAAGAATTTGTGGAAACGAATTTAATTTGTGGCCAGTGGCCACCCTAAATGAGAAAACGAATTCTTATTTCATGGGACGTTGGGAACGAAATGTTAATTTGTATATTACAATATATTTTTCTCTGCATGTCATGAGAGGGGCAGTAGGCCTACCTTACCCATTTATCTATTAATTTATTTTCTAATGTATCTCACCTTTTGCTGCACTACCGTGTTTGCGTAGCACATCCTCGTGCTTTCTGGTAATGTGACGCTTTAGATTCCAATATGAATCTTTGCTAACTCTCACAGTCTCTCCACACTCCCTTTCAGTTTCTCCTCCCTGCTCGTTCTTAACTGTGATTTTTACTGTGCATTTATGCATAAGGCTCGCAACTTCCTTAAAACAATATTTGAACTCCATAACCAACCCACGATTGCTTTAGCTAATTCACCGATTCTCGGAACTAGCAAATCACAATAGGCATTCTGGGTAGAGCGAGCGGCGCTGAGCGGACGGAGCGAGCGGAGCGGAATCTTCAGAAAGGCGCTCTCCGCTCAGGAGGAAGTATTACCGCTCGCTCCCCGCTCCGCTCCCGCTCACATGCTCTGTCCCACACACACACACACCGCATCCCCCACACTTGTAGAGATCACCCACACTCACACAAGAATATATATGTTTTTAATGTGAATTATTAAGGATTGTTTAGTATCATTTTAAAGGTCTCAGTGTGACTGGTACAGATGTCTCATTCCCAAAGAAGAAAAACAAAAGGTAATAAGGTTTTTAAGAGTTTAGGAATAACTGGCACACAAAGGAATGTGGTCACCACTCCCAAAGGTGTAAATTCATGAATGCTAATTTCCACTGTTTTTAGCAGATGGTCAACTTCTACCCCCAGTTAGTATGGTTGGGGAATACAGTAAATGTACACTGAAACTCCACTTTCCACTATTTTTTTAAAATAAATAAATAATTAAAGACAAATAAAATTCTGGTTTCATGATCAATACCTCCCTACAACTGCTGCTGTGTCTGCCAGCGTTTAAGTCATGTACATAATATAGACACCTCGCGTGCATAGACAATTTGTGCACAATTGCGCGCATTGTCACGGTAATGTATATTAAGCCATCAAGTCACAAAAAAATGACATATCCATCTGGTGCTGAAAAAATAAAGATAAAAGTAGTAAAAGTTTGCATGATTATTTATAGTATTGTGTGCAGTACAAATTATTATACTCACTTGAGGTAGCAGCAAGTCATGATCTTAAATAAGCCATCAACAGAGCTAAATCTCCACCATGAACAGTGAAATGTCTCCCATTAATATGCATGAATGATTATATTAATGTTTGTATATTTTGTAGTTGAAGATTTGCATTTTTTATTTAATAAATAAATAATTTATGTAATATGTTTTGTGACAGTTTGTTTTCAGAAGTTTCAAAGAGTTATTAAAAGTTGGGAGGTAACTTTTTTATTAAAGTATCTATTTTTTTAAGTATTTATTTTGTATTAATACTTAAGTTCACTCTATTCATTTATAATGCAACATTAAAGTCTAACAGTTGTGTCAATAATCATAAAGCACAGGTGACTCCGCCTGGTGGGAGGGGCCCCCAAATCTAATTCTGCTTCAGGGCCCCCAAAAGGCTCTGGGCAGGCCCTGATGATATTTCAGGAAGTGACTCACATGAGTCATGACAGGTAAAAGAAAATCAGGGGCCATATACACAAAGAATTTTAAGGCTAAAATTAGCTCCTAACTGGCGAGTTTAGGAGCAACTCCCAAAAATAATGGGTGTGTCACTCCTAACTTTAGGGCTCCTAATTTTTTAAGAGTAATTCACAAAGCATTTTAGCCCTAAAAGTAGCACCTAAGTCTGGGACAGCATAAAAGAAGTTGAGAGGATTCCTAACTCACTAAAACCTATTCATAAAGGATCTTAAACTGCCTCTCGCAGTTGTCCGGGGTCCACGACACAAGTGGGAATGCTGCATTGATCCGCAAACAAAACCTCTTCAATGTCTCATGCTTAGTTAGTTTTACTTGATATCCCAGTGATGAATTTCCCTTTTATTATGTTTTTTCCCCAGCACCAACTGGGCCAGCAGCAGTAACTGATCCTGTGTCCAGTTGGGCTTTCTTTTCCATTTTGGCGAGTTCATAATCAACCATCATTCCACTATTACATTACTTCAATAGGAGCAGCATTTCCTTGCTTTAAGTGGTCTATTCAGGCTAATAGGATGTCAATTAACCACGCAAGTGTTAATGCAAGTGTCATTTTTCATTATTAGGCAAGTGGCGTTTTTTGTTACGGTATTAGGCTACCTTGATTTAATTTAATTCACGACTTTTCTCTCTCTCTGCCTTTTTAGAATTACACTTCACTAGGGCCTGCACACACGTCATTATTTATGCATTTCGATGACATCACTATTATTATTTTATGTAGGACACAGACATTTATAATTCCATGATTTGTTGCTGTGCTATGTTCCACATGATGGCCCTGTCATCTAACAACCAATCACCGTGATCATTGCAAGGAAGCTCGTGCATGAAAATTGACGTCATCCATAGCAACGAATACTCACTCTTAGTTTAGGAGTTGTCATTTTTCCTTACTGAGAGTAGGTCTGAAAGGCATTGTGAATAACTTGTAAGAGAAAACTCAAAATATTTTAGTGCAATTTAGGAGTACTCTTAGTGGTGAGATAAAATTCTTTGTGAATACGGCCCCTGAACTATAAGGTAACTCTTAACTCTGCACACATCTACATTGCAATATGTCAAAAGATGAATTTTTTTTTGTTGTAATTGGAAAAATGCAATAATGAATGTATTCCTTTTTTGTCAAAGTGTGCCAATAATCTTAAGTTTTCTTTTCTTTTTTAATGTAAATGATAAACGTTTCAATTATTTGTATCCTGATTGCAGAGTTACTCCCTAAAGCCAGATCAAACATGTAGCCTTCTGAAGTGGTTTGGGGAAACAATGCTGACTTACCGGTAAATAAATGTCATCCACGAAGACAGGGACCTTTTTGATTTCTGAAAGAGTGATTTTGCTCTGACAGTCCTACTGCAGTTTCTGCCTCTGTGGCTTTTATCTCTGCATTCCCTGGATAAACCATAAGGGAAAATAAAATCAATGTTAAATACAATATCTAGACACATCATCTGTACTTTAAATATAATTAAAAGTATGTATTGCTCTGTGACCATTTATATTATTTTGTAATAGCCAAAAATAAATTTAGTTGTAAAACAGTTACATTACAGCAAGGCTGCCAATGACAGATTGCCACACTAGGGTTACACCGAGTCTACACCAGACACGGTAAATGAACCAACATTGCAAAGCACTTTGACTATGTGAGAAATGAAACGGGAATCAGTTTATTGTCAGGAATTTGTCACGTCGCGCTAAGCCGATGTTTTATATTATGTTATATAGGCTATTATTAACATGAAATAGCATTTTAGACGTCAAATAAAATCGTACCAAGGGGAATTTACAAATATAATAACTTAACACCTAACTTACCAGTGAAAGCCGTCTGATGTAGCATTTCGTCTTTTCATCTTCATGTGACGACCACATATCTGACACAACATCTTCCTTGCTAGAAGTCTCTTTTTCTTAAGCCATTTTATGAGTCGTACTGTAGTCCTCTTAGTTGGCTTTTCGATCAGCAAAAGTAACAGCTCCGTCGTTAGATTCATGTTCCTTTTTGTTTTATCTTTTTTAACAACCAGTAACGTTAATCAAACATTTTTGCAACCAAGCCTCAACCTCAAAACTGATGACGTCTTGACCTCATGACCCTGAATGAAGCCGCGAAAATGCAAACTCATAAGTTAACGTTACCATTTTCGCATTTTCGGGGTTTTCAGTATCGGAAGTATTAATAATAAATTCACGACACTGTTTAATTTTTTTTTCAAAATAATATCATTTAAAATAATGAAGACAATAAATGTTTTCTGTAAAATACTGTTTATATTATTATTATGAAGCAACTGGTGTTACAAGAAAAGCAAGCCATCTGGCCACCTACACGAACTGCATTGCAGAATAGAACATGAAGGGGGGTGTAAATATTTTGCGCATTTTATCAAAAGTTCAAATATATGGAATAGCACCCACTCTAACATTATTTACATCCTTTGACAACACAAAAGAGGTACAAGATCCACCTGAGCTACACGTTGTGTTCAGGGGGAGCGCCAGGCCTCTGTAATTACCGTTCAACCAATGGTTGCTGATGATGACCACGAGGAGGATAACGGACAGAATACTAAATCATGCGACAGGGCACATGCAGCAACTAACGTTAGAAGTGAGCGAGCAGCAACAGGAGGCAGACAGCACAATGGCAAGCCGAAGCACTAACGTTAAACGAAGTAAGCGGATAAATCGCAAAATACCCTGTAAATTTGATTCTGATGTATATGGTGAGTATTAAAGTTAACAGTTACATTCGACATGTTTGCCTAAAGTAACATTCAGCATTACTAAAGCTAACGTGCACGTGGCCCTTGTAATGCTAGCATTTTACATACAATATATTATGTATTATATTATAAAATATTCCTCTGTCAATTGCAAGTTTGCATCTCTTAATTCTGACATTTTTCTTATAGCTGTAAGTTAATGTGGCAGAATTGTGAGAAATAAGCTCTCAATTCTGACTTTTTGTCTTGCAATTGCAAGTTTTTTATCATGCAATTCTTACTTAAACTCTAAATTCTGACTTTTTTCCTCAGAATTGTGATATATATAGAATTGTGATATATATATGATATAATAGCCAAATATATATATACATATATACATATATACATATATATATATATATATATGCACACACAAGTACAAGTATCACAAACTGGAAGAAGCCAATTGAAAATTTTGGATGGGAATTTTTTTTTTTTTTGTCAGAATATGTCTATGGTGTACTTGGCCACATTCTTACTCTGCTCTCCCTACTAGAGATGCCAGTCCGCAGACCTGCTCAGTTGGAGGAGGTGGACAATGATGTTCAAGGTAGGTTAAAGTAATTATTTGACAAAACATTGATTGCACCAGTTGAGCCAAACTTCTTCATTCAAAAATCCTACAGTACTTTCTTAACCGTAGGAAATAGTTCAACCAAAAACTAAAATTCAATCACAATTTACTTTGTAATATCATCCAAGACATCTGATTTTCTTTCTAATGTTGTATTTAAATGAAGATGTTTAGGAAAAACAGTTCTTTAAGGTCATTTCAGTGTGTGAGTGTGGTCACCAAAAACTTAAGATGACTTTTTTTAAGGTGACTTAAAGGGGAAATGAAGCAGTGAATCAAGTTTACGGTATTTACAAGATGGATTTCCAATTTAATCAACAATAATATAAGAAACATTACAAATGTAAACATTTAGAAGAAAAAAAGACAAAAACTGTATATCTTTCGCCGCTAGGGCGCCGCCATTGTGCAGGTGACGTCACGGGTTGGTTGGCTCAAGTTTAACAGGCTCTGGGCATTGAAAATCGCGACATCAAACTGTGTTTACACAAGTGTTTTGACCATGAACGATTAATGTTAGGTACAGTTATTAGACAAAAAGATGACGTCTAATGTTATATGTTGACAAACTGCACATAGAAACATTGTTCGCGATGTCTGCCGTCATATTCCCGTCTCGTCAACACCATGCAAGTTACGTTGCTCTGTAGAACAGCCGGTGGTGGTTTGGGACGAAGACATAGCGGGTTTGCACCGCTACCAGGTGTCAGTGAGTGTGGCTGTTGTATTGCGACTTCCGCCATGTCAGAGTCCATCTGCTGTCAAGAGTTTGATCTTGAGCATGTATTGCGTGGTCAGTTCTGCATCACCTGCGCGCACGTTTACTATGCTGTGCCCGGGAGTTAGACGTGTGGAAGCGGCGATGCCTGAGCGGAGACACTTTTTCCTAGTAAGTTATATGTAACTTAGGCTGTACTAGCACTACCAGTGCGATAATATGGTGATATGTTGACAAACTGCACATAGAAACATTGTTCGCAATGTCTGCCATCATATTCCCGTCTCGTCAACAACATGCAAGTTAGCATGTATTTGTTAAAGGGGAAATGAAACGTTCATATTATCGCACTGGTAGTGCTAGTACAGCCTACATACTAGGAAAAAGTGTCTCCGCTCTGACATCCTTCAGGGAAAGGCATCGCCGCTTCCTCACGTCTAACTCTCGGGCACAGCATAGTAAACGTGCGCGCCGGTGATGCAGAACTGACCACGCAATACATGATCAAGATCAACCTCTTGACAGCAGATGGACTCTGACACGGCGGGCATCGCAATACAACAGCCACACTGACACCTGGTAGCGTTGCAAACCCGCTATGTCTTCGTCCCAAACCACCACCGGCTGTTCTACAGAGCAACGTAACTTGCATGGTGTTGACGAGACGGGAATATGACGGCAGACATCGCGAACAATGTTTCTATGTGCAGTTTGTCAACATATAACATTAGACGTCATCTTTTTGTCTAATAACTGTACCTAACATTAATCGTTCATGGTCAAAACACTTGTGTAAACACAGTTTGATGTCGCGATTTTCAATGCCCAGAGCCTGTTAAACTTGAGCCAACCAACCCCGTGACGTCACCTGCACAATGGCGGCGCCCTGGCGGCGAAAGATATACAGTTTTTGTCTTTTTTTTCTTCTAAATGTTTACATTTGTAATGTTTCTTATATTATTGTTGATTAAATTGGAAATCCATCTTGCAAATCATGTAAACTTGATTCACTGCATCATTTCCCCTTTAAGGGATCTTTTCTGAAGCAATCTAAATGGCTGTGGGTGAGAACAGCTACAACATAACTAATTTTCACTGTAAATATTTGTATTAACAGCCATCAGCATTGTTCATCAAAAAGCATGTGGATGACTGAAGATTTTTGGGGCAAAGTTATATTTTAAACAGTGAGCAAAAACAGTAGCGGGAAAACTTATTTTAAAAATAATAATTGTTCTGTTATTAGACAGTTTAAAAATGACAGACCTCTACATGCTTTGTAAGTTGGACAACCTGCAAAATCATCAGTGTATCAAATTCTTGTTCTCCCCACTGTATGGCGTGAAATCAAGAATATGTAATTTGTTAATTCTCTTTAATGAGATAGTTCCCCCAATGGTGAAAATTACCCTCTGGTTTACTCGCCATCAAGCCATCATAAGTGTATATAACTTTATTATTTCAGACAAATACATTCAGATTTAAATTAAAATAAAATATATCCTGATTCCTGGCTTTAGCCCAAGATTTATAATGGCAGGGAATGGCCACATCCCATTTGTGTCTATAACTTAACTTTCGCAATGTATAATGTAGGATGTAGTGTGCATTGTGTAAGTTACACTTTAGAAGCAAGTCGAATAATATAGCCATTTTGTCCATTTAATTATGGATACTTGTCTTACAAAAACCCATCAATTGAGACCCCCTGGACCTGAGTATTTTTATGATAGATGGATGGATGGACTTTTTTTAGCTTCAAACTCAGGGGTGTCCCCATTCACTGCCATTATAAATATATTTAACACAGCAGCATGACTGTTTCTCATGCAGTGCTTTCTGAGAGGTCAAAGGTCAAATACATTCAACAGAGGTTTCTTGCCTTGCCCTTTGTGGATTGAGATTTCTCTGGATTTCCAAAATCTTCTCACAATATTATGAATGGTAGATGGTGAAACACCTAAATACTTTGCAATTTTGACATTATACATCCAATCAATATGAAATTATTTCATATTTTCACTTTTATTGTGACTCTGTTCCACAGGTTTTTAGTGTGTTGCAGCCATAAAATTCTAAATGTGTTTATACTGTATGCAAAATACATTTAGGTTGGTCCATGAAAACATTAGAAATCTTTATTACTTTTGTAATAATTTAAATACAGGTTAAAAATAATGAACCAATTTCGGATTCTTGATTTTATTGCAATTTTCAAAACATCCTAACTTCTCTGGAAAATAGTATTGTGTTGTATCTATCTACCTATAAAGCTAGTTTAGGTTAGTCAATCAGACTGTCTTAAAATATATTCTTATTCTGATGATAAATGTCTATGTAAATGTCTCAACAGGATAGCCTGTTGCTGTTGTGATAGAAATTACAAATTAAAGAAGGGATAATACAACTTTCCTATGAATAAGACGAGGGACTGCATAAAACTATTTCTAATAATATGCAAATATTTCCTTGTCACCTGCACACTTCGTTCATGCCTGCAATTTTTTCTTTACTTTGTCTTTTTAGGCGAGGCTCCAACTGCCCATATAACTCTTAACAAAACAAAACAGACAGTTGAGATGTTGAAGGCAAAGATCCAAGCTCTGGAGGAAAAAGTGGAGTCTTTGACTGAAGAGAGAAACTTTCTCAGACAGAGAATGGAAGATGGTAAGTTCCCCCTCCCCTCCTGTCGAATTACCGAGTATTGTGCCACAAAGAAAAAAGGTTTCACAAACACCTCATACTGTCCACGAGTGGTTCGACTGATATATATATATATATATATATATATATATATATATATATATATATATATATATATTAGTGCTGTCAAACGATTAAAATATTTAATCGCGATTAATCGCATTAATGTCATAGTTAACTCGCGATTAATCGCACATTTTTATCTATTCTTAATGTCTTTTGATTTCTTTTTGTTACATTTTTTTTCTCATTTTAATGCTCTTATCAACATGGAAAAGTGGATTGGCTTGTTTAGTGCAAATGTTTTTTTTTATTATTATTATTGAAAATAACATTGGAATAGTGTTCAATTTCACTCTAACATATATAGCCTAAATAATCTCTCACACAATGCAACACTGTCCATCAATAAAAGGGTGAAAGAAATACTGACGAGGTGCTGATATTGGCGAGGGGGCGGAGAATTTGCATCATCTGTGTTTGTGTGTGTGTGTGTGTGTGTGTGTGTTTGCTTGGCCATCATCAAGTGGTGTTTCAGGCTGGACGTGCTGCGATGATGATAGCTCAGTTCATAATGACAAAACATACAGATCGCTTTGGTCTTGTCAATGGGACAATTTGGCAACTTTTTAAAAGTAAACTTTACATTCAGAATCTCATTGGCATCCATTTCGGCGTCTCGCGCTTGTCATCCACTCAAAACATAACGTTACTATTTGGCCGGCTCGCAAGCTGAAACGAGTGTGTGCGGCACAAAACGTCCTCGTGCTGCGCTCTGAAACCCATTCATTGCAATTGCTTGCCCCGCGCGAGGACGTTTCGTTGCTTCTTCGACCAAAGCGCAAGCGGATCTAGCTAGACCGGAAACAAAACATCAGGCACGCCGCACACACTCGTTTGGGCTTGCGAGCCGGCTTTGAGTGGATGACGAGCGCGAGACGCTGAAATGGATCAGAACGCATGCCGCGTCCTGTTGCAAAAGTATGTGAAACAACTACAAAGTTTGCTAGGACAAACAGATCGTTAATCGCGCGATAAAAAAATTAACGCCGCTAAAATGGGTTTGCGTTAACGCCGTTAATAACGCGTTTAACTGACAGCTCTAATATATATATATATGTATATATATATTTGTTTTTATCAAGCACGTATATTTAACATCTGTAATTTCACTTAAATGGCAATGAAAGTTGCCTATTAAATGTCATTTAAAGGTCCCCTGACATGAAATTTTCACTTTATGATTTTTTTTAACATTAATATGAGTTCCCCTAGCCTGTATTTGGTCCCCTCATGTCTAGAATTTTCAATCGGTGTAAAGCCGAGCTTTGGCTATTTTCTCTTCTCTGCAGCTCAGATGCGCGAACAGGAAGTACTAGCTTTGAGATTTTACTGTTTCCTCGAGAGATATAATGTCTTGCAAACGAGTGAAGCATGGCAGTTGATCAGTGTTCGTTAGGGGTGTAACGGTTCACAAAATTCACGGTTCGGTTCTGATACGATACACTTGTGTCACTGTTCGGTACGGTTCGGTACGTTTCAAATACAGCAAAAAGAAAGAAATGGCAGAGAAATTTCCTTGATTTAAATTTGTTTAATTATATTTTTATTAAAACTAACATCATAAAGTAGGCCTATGCTATTTCTTAACTTTGAGCAATGATGGAACTATTCTTGATTTGTACCTAGGAGCATGTAAAACAAAACAGCTCATTGGACAAAATGAAATGTAATAATGTAGTAGTTATAAACAAAGGTTTATTTTAGTTTAGATTAACATTTGAGGGCAGCAATTGTATTCATAATGTCAAAATACAACCGACGTGATGTTACTTGAAAGCATTATAGCCTAGCCTACTATTCCTGCCAAACTTACAGATAGTCGTGTTATACAGTAAATCCTTGGTGATGTTGCTGATCTGTGGACACTGGATTCATGGCACAAAGTTTCTTCCTGGTTTCCACGTCAGCGCTGTCTGATCCGTTAATAACGGAGAAATGTGAATGTTTCTCACTAGATCTCGCAGCGATGTTATTACTTCAGTGGCGAATTCAAATGTTTTCTTTACTGGATTTGCCTGTGTAACCATGCTGATGATGAAGATCTGCTCACGCTGCATTGGTCCAACTAAACGGTCTGTCATCCAAACAACCACACAATAACGAGTAGCTCAGTTTCGTTCCGCACATTACATTTGCCATTTGATGTTGGGCAATGTTGTGGTCACGCCAACGTCTCTTACATCATGAACGCGCTTGCCACGCGCAACGTGCCTACATTTGAATAACAAAATGTTGGTCGGCAGGAAAAATGCGTCCCAAAAACCGAACCGAAAGCCTCGTACCGAACGGTTCAATACGAATACGTGTATCGTTACACCCCTAGTGTTCGGATGTACAAATGAACACAAAAGTATTTTTTAGTTCCTTCATCCGAGCCTCTGAAGAAACAATGGGTTAATTTTATTTTCTCTGGAAATGCGCCGACACAACTTCCCAAAGTTTTGTATGGTCCAAACATTTTACCGACGACTGTTTCCTTAACTCGATGAACGTCTGAAAATAAATCATTGAGCGACCATGCAACAATTTCTGATGTGTAGCCTAATTGTTCAAGTTCAGACAGGTAATCTTTCTCTCAAAATCGTTCAATACTGTTTATGCATTAGTAAGTCAAGCCAGTCACTAAAATTTCAAATTATCATCGTTTATTTTAGTAGGATGAAAGTAATCTTATTTAAATTCTGAAAAAATTATACAGAAAGCGATCAAAGAACAATCTTTCCACACATACAGCGCAAGTTTATCTGGACAACTCGTTATGAAATCAATGACGCACACTGCACAACGAAGCTCTTACTGTATGTACATCATTGTGTCTGCATTGGTGAAAGCATTAGAGAGAACAGAAACTGCGTTCCAATGAACCAATCTCCATTCTACGAATCAACAGACTGTCCTCTGCTCAATGCTCATCACAGCAACATTTTATGTGATGGAAAACTTTTCACGATTTGTTAATCTTGATAGCTGTAATAGTAAAAATGTATAATAGCTGTAGTAAAAGTATCCGCGAGAGTTTCACGTGTAATATGTAGCTATTTCATATGCAAGCACGTCAGCCAATCACAGCAGTGGGCGGTTACACTGAATCCCACAGCAGACACGCCTCTTCAGACAGAGAGTTCAAATCAGAGGCTAAAATCAGGCTATGGAAAAATGCCTTTTATTACTAAATTATGACTATTTTTTATCTAAAAAAAAACATACTAACACCATAAGGGCAACCCAGGAAACATTATGAAATAATAAAATAACCCCTTGTCAGGTGAAATTACTTAAACTAAATATACAAAAGCTTGATAAAAATTATCATTCTTGAAGAAAATCTCAGATGGCACTTAGAGGCTTTTGCATCTGAACTCTTATATATACAAACTTAAGTTTTGTGTGCGTATACACACACACGCACACACTCACACAGATCGATAGATAGATAGATAGATAGATAGATAGATAGATAGATAGATAGATAGATAGATAGATAGTATTATTCTTTTTTCTGTATTTCAAGACTCAAAGAAGATATAACTATCTGTACATCCTATTTTGTTTCTCACAGCCCTTAAACTGAAAGCTGAAATTCCAGAACAGTCCCAGAAGCCTGCAGTATGCCATCTGGAGTCATCTGAAGATACAACATCTTCGAGTGACTCAAGCTCAGATTCATCAGAGCCTTCACGAAAAGAAAAGAAGGATAAAAAGAAGAAAAAAGAAGAAATCAAAGAGAGCATTGGCCAGTGATTTCAAAAGAGGTACTACAGTACAGTACAGGTTACCATTGTGTCTTAATGTATTCACAATGACCTATGTTGTTATAATAATTTTTAATCAGAAAACACTCATTGTCTATTATTGCTGGGCGGTTTGACCACAAATCATTACCACATATTTTTTTTCTGCTGGTTTCATGGTATATCATGTTTTTTCACTGGACTTTATTATGGCTTTTTTTGCTGTAAGGATACAGGGAATGTGTTTTGTAAGAAAAAAACAAAACAAAAAAAGTAATTTAATCAAAAGAAAATGTTATTATTTATTATAATTATTATTATTATACCAAACTTTTATTTTAACAGGGTGCCGTGATTCTTTTTTTTTGTTGTTGTTCCTGTATATGATCTGACAAATGTCGATAGTTTTATTAAATTAAACGGTGAAATATCAGCTCTGCAGATGGTCTGCCCTCGACACACTCTACCTAGCGCTCTTCATGGCCATTGAATTGATACTGCAACAGTTTCAGTGGTTTTTGAAAAATACATATTGGTCTCGAAATTTAAACTGGTTTACTGTCAGCACTAGGGTTTATATATTTCATAAATGCACCTTACTTTTTTTAAGTCTCTCCACCATTGCGTAACTCTTTTAAAATTGGTTATAATTAGTGCTGTCAATCGATTAAAAAAAAAACGAATCGCAAATGTTTTCTGTAATTAAAGGGTTAGTTCACCCAAAAATGAAAATTAAGTAATTAATTACTCACCCCCAAGCTGTTCGAAGCCCGTAAGACCTTCGTTCATCTTCGGAACACAAATAAAGATATTTTTGATTTAATCTGAGAGCTGGATCTCTCCTCCATTGACTGCCTAAAGGGCTAGGCTCTTGACGGCCCATAAAGTCAATAAATAGAATGTTTAAATATTCCATGTGCCTACAGCGGCTCAATTATAAGTTTATCAAGCGACGAGACTACTTTTTGTGCGAAAAAAACATAAAAAACTACTTTATTCGACTATTCCATTACTTCCTTATGGGCGCATGCGCGAGAATTGAGACGAGGACGTATATACGGTTAAAATATATCTTATACGGTAGGTGGCGGTAATACTCCTAAGCGGTGAGCAGCCGGTAACAAAAAGTATGCGCATGCGCCCATAAGGAAGTAATGGAATAGTCGAATAAAGTCGTTTTTTATGTTTTTTTCGCACAAAAGTAGTCTGGTCGCTTGATAAACTTATAATTGAGCCGCTGTAGGCACATGGAATATTTAAACATTCTATTTATTGAGTTTATGGGCCGTCAGAGCCAGTCCCTTAGGCAGTCAATGGAGGAGAGATCCAGCTCTCAGATTAAATCAAAAATATCTTTATTGTGTTCCGAAGATGAACGAAGGTCTTACGGGCTTCGAACAGCTTGGGGGTGAGTAATTAATTACTTAATTTTCATTTTTGGGTGAACTAACCCTTTAAGCGTGATTAAACACATCTGAGATTTTAATATTGTAATAATTTCACAGTTACTCTCCAAATTAATGTATAAACAACTTAAATAAAGTATATTTGAAATACTTGTTATAATGGCATCTTTTTGTGAAGCATAAATCACTGATATTAAAACATTCAGCATTACAGTATAATTAGAAGCTATATACATTTCAAGTGAACTTAAAACAATCTTCACATAAGCCTATTGTAGTTAATGTAAACTAAAAAAATAATCGCCCAGTTAACGCACAAGCTACGTGATTGAATAGTTTTGGTTACATTGATTAAGCCAGTGCTATGGCCTTAAAATTACCTTATTTGCATATATTTGTGTGAGTAGTGGCAGCATGCTTGCTTTGTCTATGGAATGATTCCTCCTCATTTGCTTTTCTGTTCTTTCATGCATTTATTCCAGTACGAACTCCTGAGGACTCTGTTTTGCGATACCACAAGGTCCTCCGACTTGTCAAAAGTGGCTCAACAAAGACGGATGCCTACAAAAGTGTGGGAGTGGACCGAAACACAGTTGTGAACCAAGCACCAATTGCAGAGCTGGCTGCAGTTAGCCCTGACATGTTCAAGATCCTGAGGGCTGGTTTCCAAAAAGGAGACAGTCTGCAAAAATTTGCAGACAAATGTTTGGCTCAGTGTATTTTAGAGCCAAATGCAAGTCTTATATGTGCTATGAAACAGGCTAATGACCTGTTAGACATTCTGAAAAAGTAGTTAAAGGGTTAGTTCACCCAAAATGTAAATTCTGTCAGTAATTACTCTCCCTTTTTTGTTGTTCAACCCCGTAAGACCTTCGTTCATCTTCGGAACATGAATTAAGATATTTTTGATTAAATCTGAGAGCTGCATCACTCCTCCATAGGCTTCTAAGGGATTGAGACTTGTTCCACCTGAAAAGTTACTAGAGACATTGTTAAAATAGTCCTTAGAAGCCCGTGGAGGAGTGAGACAGCTCTCAGATTTAATCAAAAATATCTTAATTCATGTTCCGAAGATGAACGAAGGTCTTACGGGGTTGAACAACAAAAAAAGGGAGAGTAATTACTGACAGAATTTACATTTTGGGTGAACTATAACTTTAAATTAGAGCATAAGTAAATTTTAGGCAGCATTGTTCCTTATGACTGCTTTTGTTCTAGTTACTAATCATCCCACCCTTTAGTACAGCTCAGACCATGAGCTAGTTTTTTGTTTTTGTTTAGGTTCAGTACAATTGTCATAGAAAGGGGAGATATTATCTAATTTTAAATTTTGTTTTAATGTAATGTGTTATGGAAATGTGTTTTTGGAAAGTTCCCAATAAACAGTTTTTATAAACTCTGGTGATGGTCATTAATGATAAATTAATCATTAGCTAATGATTTGTTAATATATAATTATGTTGTGACTTTACTTGTTGAGGCACATCATTATTAACTAGTCATTTAGTAAGTGTAGTAATTTACACATGAATTTGCCTTAATAATGCAGTAATTAATCATGTATTAATGCATATTAGCGTACCTGTATTATCTGGAAGTTGAAATACAAGGCTTTGGCTCATTCTGGTAATTAACATATGAATTAACACTATTAGTTACAAAAATGAGTTATCAGGGAATTAATGCACAATTACATATTTAATTAATAACAATTCATGTATGAACTAATATATTAACTAGTCAGACGCTTAATTAGTTCCTAATTAGTTCCTAATGTGGTAATCATTAATGAATAGCTTAGATAATCATTAGTTACACATTAATTCAGTGTTATCAGTGCATTAGTTAAGCATGAATTAATGCTTATTAGTGCACACGTATTGTAAAGTGTTACCGTTATACCTTCTACAGAGGTTTGTCAATATATTCGTCTCCTGAATCTTGTTTTCTAGAGAAAGTCTGTTAGTGTTCCTGTTTGAGAGTAAGCAGTGCTCTGTGTTTTAATTAGTCTTGTGTGTGTGTTATTGCCATGTGATCCAACCGTGATCCGTGTTTTAGTTTTGTGTTTATTGTGTGTTTGTTATAGTCATGGGTTAATTAGTAGGGTTGCCAACTTTCTGATTATGTGTGTGTGTGTGGGGGGAATTATTATCTGAAATTCATACATTATAGCATTTTGTAATGCAACTTATTAGGCCTATATTATAGATTAGCAAAGTATGCCTAATCAATGACTGTACCACATAGGCTAGATATGTGAAGGCTATCATGACCATTTTGCCAACAATGAACCATGGATTTATTTAGTTTATAATTTTTTTTTGTTGAATTAATTTTATTTTTAATTTCAACAAATAAAATGTATAACATTCAAAACTCATCGGCTTAGACTGCATTTGAAGAAAAATAAACACAACCGTTTTCTGTTGCCTTGAGCATACTTATTCAATAGAATTCACCTTTTGCCGAACATATAAGAAGTAAAAGGTATAAACTCATGAAATTCTCTAGCGTTATATTTTGCCAATGAACTAAAATCGACACCATGAAATGGCTTTTTGCCTTCATCAGCATGGTTATCATGGTGTTTTCTCCTAAATAAAAGCTCAAGGGTTTATTTCTTGCAAGTCTAGAAATAGGACCAAAAAAAGTATTTTAATTTTCCTATATTATAGTGTAATTTTTATTAAAATATACTTTTGAAATATTCATTTTCATTTATATAGTAGCCTACATTTATAGGCTATATGGATTTTACGTCATAGGAATAATTATATAAATCATTATTACATTATTATAATCATTGTTTGGCATCCTAAAATACCATTGACAATGTAATTTAGACAGAGACGCTCATAAAAAGATGTTTGAGCCCTCTTTATTGTCCTGGTACAAATCAACGCTTTATCTTTGTTTAACGAGCAGTTCATGGGTTGAAGCTCTTAATTTTGATCTCTCAAAGAGCACGAGACTGATGCATTTAACCTTAAAATGTAAAAAAAATTCTTGCGGGGGAGCAGTCAGTAAAACATAAGATTAACTTTTAAAATCGATTGAACACGGAGCAGTTTTTCATGTGAGAGAGATTGGAAAACCCGTAGTGGATGAAAGCGGAGTGGTAACAGAACGCTTAGAGTGCAGAGAGGAATGTGCTTTGACTCCAGTTCTGATTTTGCGTCCGCACCGTTAGGAGCTCAACATCTCGCATGCACTTGCTCTAGATTAGAGGATATTTTAATTAATTTGCGGTAAAACTAGTGGATCATGAGTGGCTCAACTGCTGAGGGCTTCATTCATAGACTGTCTGAGATATATCAGAAGATGTGTCTGTCATAGATTTGCACTGAACTGATTCTCAAAAAACGGAACAAAGTGCGTTCCGTATCAGTTTAATACGGAACAAGACTTTTATGTGTCAAATAGGGAACGATTCCATATTATACGTACAGGGTCCCCGCGGGTCCATAAAAAGTCTTAAATACAATTTTCGCTTTTTAAGGCCTGAAAATGTCTTAAAATCGGAAATTTCCTATAAGGAGGTCTTAAATTCCACTAACGGGCCTTAAATTTCTTGTCCGACTCGTCATCCGTTTTTTTGTTTTGTTTACAAACTGTGTTCACGAGCGTTCATGTTTGGTTGCCAGATATAAATAATTAAATCCCCAGTCAGAGCTTTCCTGTTAAAATAACATGTTTTCTACCCGGTCTTGTCAATAGTATCTGGCAACCATGCTCGCGCGCGCTCTACTCTGCTGAAGAAGCGCGGATGATCTGAAAACACAGACAAGTAGCTGGAGTTCAGTGATCTTCACTTGAGATTATCTACTTAAATTAATTAAAGAGTCATTCAGTTGGTCTTTATTCTGTCACGAGCTGTTTGTGCGACTAAATCTGCGATCAACACAGGTTGATATCCAGCAGTGTTTTTAATGTTGATCATATTATTGCATATTATTGCTGTTTTGCAAAGAAAGCAACTGCAGCACACAACGGTGATTCGAATTCGTGAGATTCAATGAGCCCGGTTCATAAATACAGCCACTTGCTTTGGTACCATGTTTGTTAACGAGTGACTCGATAACGGATAAATCACTCATAAAGACAGTGACTTTTGCTGCGTTCAAGTCAACTCGTATAGATCGTATTTACGAGTTGAACGCACTTGAACGCCACTACAATGTCGTAAAAACCAGTTGGGAGCTCGGAATTTTCTTTAAGCCCCGATCTGTACGAGTTGGGGGCGTGTCAGTGAGAAACGTTCATTCAACGTCTGGTGACGGTAAATTTTAATTGAATTTCAATGTTTACTCATTGACATTGTAAGGCCTTTTGATTTATAAAGCAAGCTCTCTGCACAAAATATGATATCATTGTAATATAAAAATTATACCTAATGATAGAGTTGACATTGGCTTCATAAGCTAATAAAAAACATAAAAAAACACACCTGATGCACATTCTTTGTTCTTCATTTTTTTATTAGCTGAGTTAACAAACCTTGCTGTATTTTCATTTAATTCATTAAAAGAAGCTACACCGCCATTTTGCTCCGACGAAACTGACATGAACGCACCTCACGTCGTTAACACGACTTCCCACCTCGGTACGTACGAACTTCCCAGGAGAACTTGAACGCAGCATTACCCCCACCTACTATCGATTTTAATTTAATATTTAAAAGCAGCACCTCGTTTTACCATCATTGGATATTTATTGAACATTGTTTTATTTAAAGCATTATTTATTTTATTAAAGTATTTATAAAGGTAAAAAAAATGAACTGGAAAAAAAAAATATTAAAAGGGGCAGATATTGTCCCTTAATTGAAAAGGCGTGACTGCAGTCTAAGTAATTTGGTCTTAAGTGTTCAAATGTGCACCAAACAAAGTCATTTCTTCTATGTTGAAATCATTTTAAATGATTACATTTTCAGATTTTTATGCAGAAAAAACAACTGATTGACATGCTCAGGGTGAAGAGAGTGACAGCAGAATATCTCAAAACACTAATGCTTATAAGTTTACCATAATAACCAACTGTGTTTAGAGGATACTTACCAGGACCGAAATTTGACATAATTTTGAGTGTTTTAGTCTGTTAAAGCTGTTATAATCTCACGAGCTGTGTGTGAGGCGGCTTTACTCTATTCTATATGCACACAGCGAAAACTATATGTATATCGAGCCCTGAAATGGCTTCATTCATAAGCACAACAGTATCAGATGCGGCAGCTGCTGTAGATACGGAGCATCGACCAGTAGTTCATGACGATATATCGCTGTATCGATATTTTGAGCACAGCCCTAGTGTTTATTGTGTGTGTGTTATAGTCATGGGTTATGAGGTCATGATTTGGTATATGAGGACTCAGTATAGTGACTGTATGTGATCCAACCGTGATCTGTGTTTAAGTCTTGTGTGTGTTTATTGTGTGTGTTATAGTCATGGGTTATGAGGTCATGATTTGGTATATGAGGACTCAGTATAGTGACTGTATGTGATCCAACCATGATCTGTGTTTAAGTCTTGTGTGTGTTTATTGTGTGTGTTATAGTCATGGGTTATGAGGTCATGATGTGGTATATGAGGACTCAGTATAGTGACTGTATGTGATCCAACCATGATCTGTGTTTAAGTCTTGTGTGTGTTTATTGTGTGTGTTATAGTCATGGGTTATGAGGTCATGATTTGGTAAATGAGGACTCAGTATAGTGACTGTATGTCAGGGCTCCAGACTGCGACCAAATGGTCACATTTTGCGACCAAAATTTGAGAGTGTGTGACTGAATTTTACATCCAGTCGCACATGTGCGTCCAGTAAATTTGCCACACGTTAAACGCATGGTTAAGCGTGGAAGGGGCGCGTCAACGAATCCGTGACAAGAATAGCGCATGTAAACTTCTGTGGGAAGGAGACGGAGACAAGTAACGTTATCACAACCTGCTATGTGCGTCTGAGCCATAAGCGATCTATGCCTAGCAGCGAATGCACACAAAATGAAAGTGGAACTAAAATACGCAACTCAAATAGGCTATGCTTCATGGACCGTTGGTGTTTTTATAAGGTTGGACCGACAGAGAAGCGCATAGCCGTTCTTATGGAGCACCCGAACTAGGGCTGCACGATGTATCACTTTAACATCGATATTCGCGATGTGCGCATCCACGATAGTCACATCGCAAGAATGTGCGATGTCACTAGGGATCGATAGTTAATCCGTGATTCGTGATCAGTAGGCTGCGTTCCAGCAGCTCCCCGGCTCTTAAATTCACGGATTAAATCAAATGCAAAGTTTAACCATCCATCATAATGAGAGTTTATCAATTTGCAAGTCCTGTCAGTTTAAACATCAAGCGCAAGAAGACTGGAACTTGCGCTCTGTTTTCTGTCAGCCTTACTAAAGCGCATTTTTGTCCCGCCACACTTGACCGGTGAATGATGTAGATGACGATGAGTGACTTCTGCGCTCGTTTAACTGAGAGAGTGAAAGTCCCGGTCGACGCGTGCACTCTCACCGTCTTCAAACTCTCTGCTCTCCTGTGCTCGAGCATATCAATGAATTGAGTTGACTGAATATCTTTGAGAATACATGACGGTAAAAGATCGGAAGACCTTTTTTTCTGAACTACCACTGGTTGTGAATTGCTGTTCCACACATTCAGATGACATTACATAAACCACACTTTCAATAAAAATAAATAAATAAAATGCGATCCAGTGAAGAAATGTTTTCTGTGTTGACACAAATCTTATGCGATGTCCTAACCTGCCTGGATAATCACACAGCGGGTATGGCGTGGTCCGTTAATGAAACGTCGAATTCGCGAACTAATGACTCATTTGAACCGATTCACTTTAATGAATGGTTAAAACAACTGATCTATTCAACACTGAACTCAAGAGACATAAATCGGAAACAATTTACAATAAGGTTCCATTTATTAAAGTCTAGTTAACTACATTAATAATAATAATAATTCATTACATTTATATAGTGCTTTTCTCTGCACTCAAAGTGCTTTATATAGGGGGAATCTCCTCAACCACCACTAATGTGCAGAATCCTGTTAACATAACCTGTTAACTACATTAGTTTATTATTAGTTTATATGCGGATATACTCTATAACAAAACCACCCCAGTCATTCAATGATTCATTCTCCAAATAGATCTATTCAAATCATCTGGGGAAATTGTTCTAATATCGCAATATATATCGCGGACATATAAAATATCGCAATGCCATTTTTTACCAATATCGTGCAGCTCTACCCCGAACCACTGACAGTAATAAAGCCAAACTTGCCAGTCGCGGGCCGATCTCACTCACGCGACACTGTTACTAGGCGATCCAGTAAAGAAATCCTTTGAATTCGCGTCAGAATTAATATCATCATCACTGCGAGTTCCAGTGAGAAACATTCCAATTCAGCTCAGAGTTAGATATTAGACCAAACAGCACTGACGTGGAGACCAGGAGAAACACTTATAGAAGTCTTTCAGTCCCCAAATCAGCAACATTCACCATGGATTTAGGTTAATGTAGTAAGTTAACTCTAACCATAAATATGATCATGTGACAGAAATAGTCAAACGCTTACAACGTAGCATAAGTTACTATACATCTTTTTCCTGCACTTCAAAACTAATATATTATATATAAATGTTTTATTTTTTTATTTTTTTTGTGATGATAAACACATTTTTTTGTTCTTCCTTCAAAGATTGTCCTAAAACAAAAAAAAATAAGATGTTGGAAAACTCTCAAATAATAAATAAATAAATAAATAAATAAATAAATAAATACCATTGTAAATGGATGTTTATTGGCTATTTTCACTCCTTAATATACATGTTTTCACTACTTTTGTTTTTTAATTAATATTAAGACAATTGATAATAACTAAAGTTAACTTCATCTACACCCTAAATTAAGCTTAGTGGTTAATTGTCAGCCCCAGTGCTAGATTTTTTTGTTGTTGTTGTTTTGTAGAACTCGATGTGAGTTCTCATTTGAGGTGGTGCTGCCCTCAAATTCTGGAGCCCTGTGAACTTAAAATAAAACAGCATATTATAATGTTAATTCTATTTATTATTTATTATAAGAATTTGTCAGTATGACAGTTATTTTGGGGGAAATTTGAATAATTGCATTGCAAGATGATTTAAGGTGTGCCTCTATATTTTCTGCTTGGCGCTCCTAAAATTTTCAGTCAGGGGCAACAGCGCTCCTAGTCAAAAAAGTTAGTCTGGAGCCCTGTATGTGATCCAACCGTGATCTGTGTTTAAGTCTTGTGTGTGTTTATTGTGTGTGTGTTATAGTCATGGGTTATAAGGTCATGATGTGGTATATGAGGACTCAGTATAGTGACTGTATGTGATCCAACCGTGATCTGTGTTTAAGTCTTGTGTGTGTTTATTGTGTGTGTGTTATAGTCATGGGTTATGAGGTCATGATGTGGTATATGAGGACTCAGTATAGTGACTGTATGTGATCCAACCGTGATCTGTGTTTAAGTCTTGTGTGTGTTTATTGTGTGTGTGTTATAGTCATGGGTTATGAGGTCATGATGTGGTATATGAGGACTCAGTATAGTGACTGTATGTGATCCAACCGTGATCTGTGTTTAAGTCTTGTGTGTGTTTATTGTGTGTGTGTTATAGTCATGGGTTATGAGGTCATGATGTGGTATATGAGGACTCAGTATAGTGACTGTATGTGATCCAACCATGATCTGTGTTTAAGTCTTGTGTGTGTTTATTGTGTGTGTGTTATAGTCATGGGTTATGAGGTCATGATGTGGTATATGAGGACTCAGTATAGTGACTGTATGTGATCCAACCATGATCTGTGTTTAAGTCTTGTGTGTGTTTATTGTGTGTGTGTTATAGTCATGGGTTATGAGGTCATGATTTGGTATATGAGGACTCAGTATAGTGACTGTATGTGATCCAACCGTGATCTGTGTTTAAGTCTTGTGTGTGTTTATTGTGTGTGTGTGTTATAGTCATGGGTTATGAGGTCATGATGTGGTATATGAGGACTCAGTATAGTGACTGTATGTGATCCAACCATGATCTGTGTTTAAGTCTTGTGTGTGTTTATTGTGTGTGTGTTATAGTCATGGGTTATGAGGTCATGATGTGGTATATGAGGACTCAGTATAGTGACTGTATGTGATCCAACCATGATCTGTGTTTAAGTCTTGTGTGTGTTTATTGTGTGTGTGTTATAGTCATGGGTTATGAGGTCATGATGTGGTATATGAGGACTCAGTATAGTGACTGTATGTGATCCAACCATGATCTGTGTTTAAGTCTTGTGTGTGTTTATTGTGTGTGTGTTATAGTCATGGGTTATGAGGTCATGATGTGGTATATGAGGACTCAGTATAGTGACTGTATGTGATCCAACCATGATCTGTGTTTAAGTCTTGTGTGTGTTTATTGTGTGTGTGTTATAGTCATGGGTTATGAGGTCATGATGTGGTATATGAGGACTCAGTATATTGACTGTATGTGATCCAACCATGATCTGTGTTTAAGTCTTGTGTGTGTTTATTGTGTGTGTGTTATAGTCATGGGTTATGAGGTCATGATGTGGTATATGAGGACTCAGTATAGTGACTGTATGTGATCCAACCATGATCTGTGTTTAAGTCTTGTGTGTGTTTATTGTGTGTGTGTTATAGTCATGGGTTATGAGGTCATGATTTGGTATATGAGGACTCAGTATAGTGACTGTATGTGATCCAACCATGATCTGTGTTTAAGTCTTGTGTGTGTTTATTGTGTGTGTGTGTTATAGTCATGGGTTATGAGGTCATGATTTGGTATATGAGGACTCAGTATAGTGACTGTATGTGATCCAACCATGATCTGTGTTTAAGTCTTGTGTGTGTTTATTGTGTGTGTTATAGTCATGGGTTATGAGGTCATGATTTGGTATATGAGGACTCAGTATAGTGACTGTATGTGATCCAACCATGATCTGTGTTTAAGTCTTGTGTGTGTTTATTGTGTGTGTTATAGTCATGTGTTATGAGGTCATGATGTGGTATATGAGGACTCAGTATAGTGACTGTATGTGATCCAACCATGATCTGTGTTTAAGTCTTGTGTGTGTTTATTGTGTGTGTGTTATAGTCATGGGTTATGAGGTCATGATTTGGTATATGAGGACTCAGTATAGTGACTGTATGTGATCCAACCGTGATCTGTGTTTAACCCTCTGAGACCTAAGGGTATTTTTACAATAAATTTTCCGTCTGGTGTTATTTACTAAAAAAGCTTGTAAAACATCAACCCTTTCAGGGCTCCAGACTAACTTTTCTACTGGTTGCACTGGTGCTACCAACTTTCTCAGTTGGTCGCACCAGCATATGATTTGGTCGCATATTTTTATTTTATTTTTTTGTTGCTACATGCCATGGGATTAATCAATGCATGCTGATGAATAGTGGTTTTAATGGACCAAAGCTAGCAAAGGCTTTCTGGGTTGCAGCATAAACACAACTGTAATATATTAATAATCATTGCAAAATTTCAGGATTTTCATGGATTTTGGACAGTAATTTTAATCTGTAATTTTAAGCGTTTTACAGTTGAATTCTATACAATCTATTTACATTTAAATCATTCATCATACTATATCTATTTACATTTGAATCATTTTCTATCTTTCTGTCTGTCTATCTATCTATCTGTTCTATCAGCATCATCTTTCTATCTTTTAAATCATTAAACATTCAAATGTATGCTTTACATTTTAAAATATTAGAGTATTATAATAAGATAATACAGATTTTTCATTATCAAAGTTTATAATTGTAACAAAAATCAAAATCTCACACGATCCTGACCTTCTGCATTTTATAATAATTTCCTTTTCCTCAGTCGAGCGATTACTCTCATCTAACTGCTGAAAAGACGAAGGACCACGCTGTTTCGTGAGACATTTTCATTTTTATATGCCTTAATTCGTGAATTCGTAATTGGTGCGTTTCACTATCAGTGTGTGATGCGCGTGACGTTTACGTTCGTCAATAAATAAACTGCACGTGTCTTGCGGAAGAACACTGTAGCCGGAGGCCTGAGCTACTCTCTCCATTAATGTCTATGGCGAGTCACGCAGGCACTGGGTAACTCCGCATCCGAGTCGACCCGGGATAAAATAGTCCGAATATAAACACTTATTATAGGCGTAGCGTAATGATTTAGGATAAATCAAAAACACGGTTTGGAAAATGGATTCATGATGTAGCCGACTCGATCACTTTGAACATAATGTAGCGACTGTCAATGGCTGTGTGGCTGTCAATCAGCTATGTGGAACCCGGGCGCGCGCTGTTGGTTGGCGGCTTGGGGAGAGGGGGGCGCGGGTTGAGGAAGTTTGTGTGTTGTTTTTGTTTGCTCTACTCAGCTGTGTTTCTGAATACCTGCACGTTGTGCTCTGGCGAATAAACAAGTTAACTGAACTCGGGCCTCATGTGAGATGCTACAATAAGTTACGGACTGCAGCAGCTGATACAGCGGCGTTCTGTTGCGCAAGCGTCCACTCGCACATATGCGACAACATACAATTTTCACTCGCACATTCTCAAAAAATGGTCGCAGTCTGGAACCCTGCCTTTGTTGCACAGACAATTGACACACCTCTTTTTTTTCAGGACAAATTGAACTTTCAGCATATTTGTGTTGCATTGATGTCACCTGAATGTAAAATAAGTTATGGGACCATAAAGACAAATGAAAAAATAAATCGGAAATTTAATTACTCAAATATTTATTGAAATCACACACAAATAAATAAAAGCTAAGCAAATTTCCTCTGGAAAATAGTTTGTTCATGTCTTTTGGTATATGAGGACTCAGTATAGTGACTGTATGTGATCCAACCGTGATCTGTGTTTAAGTCTTGTGTGTGTTTATTGTGTGTGTGTTATAGTCATGGGTTATGAGGTCATGATTTGGTATATGAGGACTCAGTATAGTGACTGTATGTGATCCAACCATGATCTGTGTTTAAGTCTTGTGTGTGTTTATTGTGTGTGTGTTATAGTCATGGGTTATGAGGTCATGATGTGGTATATGAGGACTCAGTATAGTGACTGTATGTGATCCAACCATGATCTGTGTTTAAGTCTTGTGTGTGTTTATTGTGTGTGTTATAGTCATGGGTTATGAGGTCATGATTTGGTATATGAGGACTCAGTATAGTGACTGTATGTGATCCAACCGTGATCTGTGTTTAAGTCTTGTGTGTGTTTATTGTGTGTGTTATAGTCATGGGTTATGAGGTCATGATTTGGTATATGAGGACTCAGTATAGTGACTGTATGTGATCCAACAGTGATATGTGTTTAAGTCTTGTGTGTGTTTATTGTGTGTGTGTTATAGTCATGTGTTATGAGGTCAGTGATGTGGTATATGAGGACTCAGTATTAGTGTTGGGCGATATGCTCCATTTCCATATCGTCCTATCGTCAGCCTGTGAGATCGGCGATACACGATATTATCGTGAGGGGGCGGGGCTTACTTATTTGATTATTAACTTGATTATTTACTCATTAATTTGCTTGTTTTATTACTTCGTTTTATATACAAGTATCTTTTTTTCTATTTTGCTAGCAAAGGTGGAGTGTTTATTAATAGGATCAGGTTATTTCCTGGTATAGTGAGGTAAAAAAAGATCCTAATCATTTTTTGTATTTCAACATGTCAACGGGAAATTTACGGACACATAGCCTATCCTCATGCCGTTACATGCAGCATTTTCACTTTCTGCACGAGATGAAAACGCGTTTAAATAATTTATTGGGTCAGAAAGATTCGGAGTTTGCGATATTTGTCCTCCTACCAGTGCTCTGTCTGTTTGGATGCACTTCACATGCGCACTTAGTATGCACGAAGTGCGCGGGTTAATGTGTTTTGTATGCTGGGAGAAATCAGAGCAAGGGGCAAACATCTAGCTGAGTCGATCGGTTTATATACTTATGACTTGACTCTGATAAAGGAAAACGGGTTAATGCGTTTACACGACCACATGCATTGTCAGTATATTCAACATAACCGGGTTAAGAGCGTGCATGTAAACGCGCTCATTCCCTGAAAGTGAAAGTAAAAACGGACTGCTTTCGGCATCTGCATTAACGCCGCGTTCGAGACGACGATGATAACGGTAGCTATAATACTATTTTAGTGATATTATTATTAATAATAATATTTAGTAATTGTATTGTTTTTAGTCATTAAACGTTTTTTTTATGTGCTATATGGAAACAAAATACTGACGAACAACGATGCCGTTTTTATCTTGGATTTATATAAGAATGATGCGTCTGTTAAAACAAGCACTCTTGATAATTTGTGAATGGATCACCTTGCAATTAAATTTTGATGTGGGATGTAGTTTTTTAGTCTGTTTTAAAACATTCTCCTCATAAGAGAGAATGTCGGTGTGTCGCAAGTGCACATGTGGTGATGAATTATGTTCATTCACGTTATGAATTTAGGCAAGGCAAATTAATTGTAGTTCCTTATATTAATTTAATAACGATACTAGCTTTATAATAATAATAATAGGCCAAATAATTTAATACATTAATGGTAAAACGAGCTAATTATCGTATTGATATCGACCCTACTCAGTATAGTGACTGTATGTGATCCAACTGTGATCTGTGTTTAAGTCTTGTGTGTGTTTATTGTGTGTGTGTTATAGAGCTGGTAAGTCCCGCCCATCCGTAAAACTCCAAGTGGACCTCTAGGTTGAAAAAGCGTCAATGCAAGTGAATGAGAGAAAATAATTATTTTCTGATCCCGTTTGAATTGTGCCATGAATGTAACATATGTTGTCTGTGAATTTGTTATATAATTTCTCATGTAACAAGTTTGACAGTTTATTGTATGATTCTTTGGCTAGCAGTTGTGGAATAGACATAACGAGAAAGACTACACGTCCCATATGTGACGTCGCCGCTTAACACATTTTCCCTCCACAAATCACGGTTTTCACCACGCTCAAACTAGTTAGTCCTCTCCCTGAAAGAAGGCGGTGAAGTGCACCAAAGTCACAGGCATGTTTAGCGGGATCCGTGTGTTAGTGGGGGTGATGTATATCAAACACGTGAAGAGTTGTAGTCCACAAAGTGCTCTCACACAAAGTCTAACCATATGAAAATTCTACAAGCTAAATTGTAGCATTCTTTACACGAAACATTATATAAAAAATTCACAGACAACATATGTTACATTCATTGCAAAATTCAAACGGGATTAGAAAATAATTATTTTCTTTCATTCACTTGCACTGACGGTTTTTCAACCTAGAGGTCCAGCGGGGTTAGCTGAAGGGGCGGGACTTACCAGCTCTATAGTCATGGGTTATGAGGTCATGATGTGGTATATGAGGACTCAGTATAGTGACTGTATGTGATCCAACCGTGATCTGTGTTTAAGTCTTGTGTGTGTTTATTGTGTGTGTGTTATAGTCATGGGTTATGAGGTCATGATTTGGTATATGAGGACTCAGTATAGTGACTGTATGTGATCCAACCGTGATCTGTGTTTAAGTCTTGTGTGTGTTTATTGTGTGTGTGTTATAGTCATGGGTTATGAGGTCATGATTTGGTATATGAGGACTCAGTATAGTGACTGTATGTGATCCAACCGTGATCTGTGTTTAAGCCTTGTGTGTGTTGCAAAAAACTGAAAAATATGGTGTATTTTACATTAACTTCTCTATCCATGACCACAACTACAATACTGCCTGATTTACAATTACTATTTAACACTCACAAAACAAAATAAGTTACATAATAAACAATTAAAGAAAAGCACTAAAGTAATAGTTAACTTTTTTTGTTAATTTGTCATCAAAAGTTTATAGTCCAGGCATAAAAAAATGTTATGATTGTTTTGAAGCATCAGAAAACACAGCAGCTAAATGACCATTGTTGTGACTAGGGATGGGAATTGATAAGGAGAGAGAGCAAGACAGCGCCTAGTTTGGAGACGGTGAAGTCTTGTTTACACTTTCCCCTGGCTACGAAGATAGAGAGTGTGCGCGCGACCGGGAACCGCTTTTCAATTCCCTTGCCTAGTTATGACTCTCAACAACAGTAATATAGCCACAGACGTGTACTTATAAAAAGACAAAGGTCGCCTACTGCTAAACCATGACCACTGTGTGTTTTAAGAAGTACTTTACTTTATTTAATGTTATTTACAGCTGCTTACCGAAGTGCTCTGTTCGTCGTCTCCAAAGATAGAAGAAATTGACCCCTCAATGAGACGAAATCTATCAGCAAATCCCTTTTTATACTGGCGGAGGTTGAATGAAGTACTTGTCCTCGAAGTGCTTCGCGTACACAAAAATGACTATACCCACAGATGTGGGTACATTTCCGTCAAAAATAAAACTCAACCAGCCACTTCGAAGAGGTTCTGATGCTGGGAGACGGCGTAATGAAGCGTGGGGTTACTACATTCAACAACCGAACATTTTGACTAACCCTCTCGTAACTTTTGCATTCTTGAGCTTGGACTACAGAAATCGCAGCGAGAAATCATAATGGCAGATTGCTTGAAGTGTTGGGCCGGGAAGTCGTGTCCTTATTTGGCATTTCCGCTGCAAATACTGTGACGTCTCATTGTTCAAAAAACGTCGTAGAGAATGGAAAAATCAGAAACAGTTCCAAAATATGACAAACAGAATATAAAGATAACAACGAAACACCTGAAGAGACTAATTTCAACTTTTCAGTACTTCTAAACACTCCAAAATATACAACAAAATGCATTTAAGGGCTAAAAAAAGTGGATTTAGCATGATATGTCCCCTTTAAACTGAAGGAGGTAATCAAAGTTCAAAGAGCACTCCATTGAGGGGGCTTTCACACTGGCAGTCACACTGTAAATCGCTAATGTGAACGCTGTCATGGGACCCAGGTGCGCACTGGGTACCGAACCAGAGACTACCTGGAGGAGGTGGTCTGTGTTCGGTTGCTTCCGAAGCTGTGCTGCGGTTCGCGTGAATGTGAAAGCAACACGATTCGGGGCGCGCACTTGTTCAGGAAGTAAAGCATATTGCGCATGTGTTTTAGCTTATTGTGATGTATTCAGTTAAATAAAACACCTGTAAGGGATGATAGTGTTGATGTTTACCTTGATAGGAGCGAGAGTGAACTTGCTGTGTATTCGTATATTGCGCATGTAATCAGACCAACACATTTGGAAATCCACTGTCTCCTCAAAAGAGTCTGTTTGCAAGCAGCAGAAGTCCACGTTATGTGACACATGCACAGTAAACCTGTATTGTTTACTCAACTGCGCATGATGGCAGCAAATTAATTAAAAAACACAATATTTACCCATTGTAGGAGATATTTTGAGTTTAGTTTAATCTAAATTGTTGTGCTATTGGAGCACTGGAATTTTTTGTTAGATTCAGGATCCTTTATTTTGTATGGACTTATGTACAAGCATACAGTTCTTTACTGACGCTATAGAAACGCAATTGATTCACAATTGAACACTACTTGGACATTTTTTTTAGATTTAAGTTGCCTTTTAACCACCTTTCTTCAATCAACTATCAAGCGTTTCTTAGATTACTGGAATCCATCCTTTGTCTACCAACCTACAAAGCTGCCTGCTGCCTGCCTTGCTCAGCTTACTAACCTGTTACCCACCTGCTGGAATTCCTTCTCATCCACCGCAAAAGGGTACAATTCAAGTTTCTTTGCGTTTGATAGCTTGTCAAAGAAGTAAACCAATACGTCCCAGCTAGGAGTCAGTCCGCCATCACACCCACGTTCTGTTTTCTATCATGCGCCGTGGACGTTTACGATGAGCGTAATATGCACGCAAACGCACCAGGGTTCGATGGTTTCACACTCAACTTGATTCCAGACCAATGCTGCGGGGGTTACTAGCCTATATTTAGTCAAATGGTTTTAAATTAGGTAGCCTAACTGTTGTTACTCTGTTCTGTTTTGGTCCCTTTTCGTAAGAAATATTACAGTATATATCTTATATTATCATTGCACTGCATATTATGTGTTATTGTTATAAACTGATATAATGTTTTAATAGTGAATTTGGTAGAGTCGATTGAGAGGATTAAATCCTCTCAGAGAGGCTGAATATTACGTGAGGCTGGCTGAAGACAAGGAAAGCATCACTTGGAAATATATCAGTCAAACTAAAGGTAATATTTGTTTTGTGAACTTTGTGTGATTGTGTCTCATTGCAGGTTAACCACAGGTATACAAGGCAAAAAATCCAGAGTGAATTTAACTTTCCTGGGAAGTACATGTGAGACCACACTCAAGAGTGTGAAAGTTTTTAAAATAAGAGTGTTAAAATAATCCTGAAGCACAGTTAAAGTTAATGAGATAATTTGGTGATTAATTCAAATCACCAAAGAATAAAATCTAAATTTGTATGTAACCATTATAGTGGTAAGTGTTTGTATTCGTTGGGCTCTTGACCCTTACATTTTTAAAGTTAGAATTTTTTTAATCAAATTATCAAATAATAAAGTATTATTAGAAATATTTTTGGGCAAGTTTCCCAGATGGGGATTATGGCTATTAATGGCTACACCTTAATAAAATTAGGATATGTAATGTATGTAATTATAATGTAAAGAGTGTACTTTTCATGTGCAATAAAACAAAAATTAACAACGATATTCAACAATTTCCTCACTCCTGCATCAGTATTCAGCTGTTTTCAACTGACACATACACTGTTGCTGATGAAGGAATCGTTTTCACAACGCATGTGTGTTGATAGAATTGTCATTATTTGGCAGTGCAGTAAGGGTGTCACGATCTAGAAATTTATTAATCTAAATCGATTGAAATTAATTCAAAATCGTCGATGCTACCACGCCCCCATGTCACGTCCGTTCGGCTTGCCCAAGCGCTGTGTTGCGAGTCTACTGGTCAACCTTCTCTAAGCCATTCAAAAGATAGCATGGAAACTGCAGATGCGGGAGACCTGTTGACCCGTCTTAAGTTTTTTGGATTTCCAGTGAGTTATGTTGACAAAGTTTGCGCTTCAAAAAAGCCACAGATTGCAGACATCCCAAGTCTCGCGGAAGTGCCGGAGTCTCCCTCATATTGATAGCAGGGGTGTCATGATTCTCCAAAACCTCGAATTCGAATTACATTTTTGATTTCTTCTAGGTCACGGTTCGATTCCATTCTCGATTTCTATCTATTGGCCAATCAGGATGCTCTCTTTATTACATGTGCTTTACGCTCGTTTCACACATACTCCGTGTGCAGTGCGAATGCGGTGTGTGTTGCGGTGTGTACGGTACAGGAGCAGCACGCCCTAAAGTGCTTTCACATATGATGCGTTTGCAGTGCGTAACTGATCCGTGCGTATGCGGTGCATATTTTTTTGCAGTCCGTCAATCCCTTCCAGGTGCGGTGCGTATACAGGCAGTGCAGAGATCGCTTCCGGCACAGAGTCTATTTCTGCTGTGCTACAAACGCAGAAATAAAGTGACAGCGCACGGTTCGTGGTCAAAATTAACACAGATTGACCTGAAAATGTATTAGTTTCACCATAAATGCATTTAATTCAATAAAATGCAGTAATCTCAACATAAATGTATTTAATTAAATACTACTTATCATCTTTTTTACTTTAAGACACGACATTTATCTCATTCGTTGAGGTAGAATAACAAGTTCTTTGTGACATGCAAGATTTATTGTATTAAAATTTAAATGTAACACAAAGGCATGAAAGTCGGCTGTTTTTGTCAATTTTAAGTTTTAATTTAAAATGTGTGCGATTTTAATATAAGTAGCCTACATGGTTAAATATTTGACCATTTGCTTTGACTTAATATATAGAAGTAATGCATGTAATTATTAGGCCTATGTTGTGTTTAAACGTGCATACGTCCATTGAAGTTTGAATAAGTGTATAAAGAAATCACAATGCTGACAACTTTTTAAAAATAAAATTTACTGCATATCTTCTGAATTTGAATTAAAAATAGCGAGTATGTGTTTTTGGTACAGCCACGGATTAGCACTGCAAACGCATCATATGTGAAAGCACTTTCAGGCGTGCTGCTCCTGTACAGTACACACCGCATGTGTCGCACTGCACACGGAGTATGTGTGAAACAAGCGTAAAAGCGCATGTAATAAAAAAGTATATAATTGGCCGATTGATAAAAATAGAGAATTGGAATTGAAACCTAAGAATAAAAATATAATAAAATCGGAGATTTGGAAAATTGTCGACACCCCTACAGTGAGTTTTTCCCAGTACAATGATTTATTTTAGAGTGCCACAATATCAAAACTGACCATCAAAAATAAATTTTCAAAAGTTTGACTTCGAGTTAAATAATCATGAGCACTGCACATTCAAAAATTGAAACCTGATGTGAGATGTTTTTATGTATATTGTTTTTCTGAAGGAATCTTGATTGTTGTCTTCATTACATATCTTCATGTAGTTCCAGTTCATCTTGCATGCAATGCATGACAAAACAGCATTTGTAAGCAGAGCACTGCATGTCCATAAGCTGTTACAGGGAAAACCTTATAGACCACTTTCAGAAGATGTAAACAACACTGGTCCAGAAACACTTCCTGTTTCAGTTTGTGACTGTTTCTTTATTTCACATGTAAAGAAAACATCTTAAAGGTGTTTGTTAACTTTTTGATTCAGTTTTAAATGTTCTGTTGGTTGTATTTTATCCCAGCTTTTATGTAGAGTTGAAAAACTGAAATAGGAAGTCCTTCTGGACCAGTGTTGTTTACATCTTTTGAAATGGTCTATACACTTCCAGCAGCACCTCCTGCTGCCAGAGAGATGAATTTTTATATACTGTTTATACCACCACAAATAAGTCTGGAAACACTGCGGTGTTACCCTTTGAATCTTGTAAGGGAAAACACCTGCTCTGTGGTAAATTTTAAAACATTGTTTTGCATAATAAAACAACTGTTGACCATATTTTTAATTTTGTTTTAACAGGACAGAGGTGTGTTTGCAAAAGGCCCTATTACAAAAGGGTCATTCAACTTGTTGAATACCGTAGTGCTATTAAGCAAGATAACACACTCTTTTGAACCAACAACTGAATACACATATGTTTTTAAGCACAATGGAAATGAATACTGGTGAGTAGCCATATCACACAAAACAAATAAATGCTTGCCAATTATGGTTTATCTTCTGAAGCCTGGAACACACAAAGCGACGCCAACAAACTAGATCTGATGAAAGCAGACTGTGTTGTCGCCTCTACGTAGAGGTAAAAAGCTGCACTTGAACACACCGAGAGAAATGCAGCCAACTGTCGGCTGGCCAACCGCTTCTGCGCCTGCGTTCAATGAGCCAACTGTCTATTTCTGCAGATATATAATGTCTGTCTTGGTCTTTGAAAAGGAAAACCGACGCTGCCGACTGCAGATACACACACTGTCAACAAAGCAGCGCGTGCTTACCTTTTGAATATTCAATCCTGCTGAACACTTCTTTATTCCACTCCGCTCATGTTAATATTGAAATATTTGCCAAGGAACACTCAGGTAAGAGAACGTAAGAACAGGCCTTCTATCTTTACCGTTTTGAGCTTCTTTGCTTGCTGTTGCTTTATTCTCGTGCACTGACTCTTTCACTAAGCTGAACAGCCAATCAGAGTTCTCTCTTTCCCCAACGGCCCGATGCCGATTCAACATGTCAGAATGCGGAGAGAATGTAAAGCCGACGAGGACTATTTTCAGCCGACGGCACGAAACCATGCGTATCACACCGAGGAAACTTAGTTGGCCGACGAAAAAATCTTCCAGGCGGCCGAACAGTCGGCTTGGTGTGTGTGCCGGGCTTTAAGTGTAATATTTGTTTATTTATAATGGTTGGTTTTTATGACCCCTGTAGCATTGATGCATCAGCAGAGGATGGATCTCTTGGAAGGCTACTTAATGATGATACAAGCCAAATTCCAAGATGAAGAAAATTGTGCTGGATGGTGTACCTCATCTTTGTTTATTCGCAATTACTGACATAAATGAAGGTCAAGAAATTGCTTACGAAGCTACGAGAGAAATGACTTGCCATGGCGCTCTGACGCAGTTATCAAGGAAGGTAAGGTATAATGTATTTTTATTGAAAAAATAATGTATTTTTAACTCTTATAGTGCTAAATGCAGAAGTGTCAAACTGCTGCTGACAAACTCAACTAGTATAAAAATATAATCAAAAATGATATGAAACAAAATACGGTATTGTCCTCTTTGGGGAAAATTGTTAATTTCTACTTGTGTAATAAACTGTGGTTGTGTAGCACAGACTTGTATTGTTATAGTTTGTTCTCTGTTTTGTCTCTGTTTCTCAGTGTCTTCATCAGCCCTTAACTTTGACTACAGAGCAGAGTCAGCTTGTGTCTACTACGCACCTTCTGCGGAGGTTTGGGAATAATTGTCTCCTGAATCTTGTCTGTCTGTCTCTCTTCCTGTCTATCTCTCTCCTGTCTGTCTGTCTCTAATTTATTAGAACTTTAGCGATAATCTATTAAACATTATATTTGTTATAGAGTTTGTTCTCTGTTTTGTCTCTGTTTCTCAGTGTCTTCATCAGCCCTTAACTTTGACTACAGAGCAGAGTCAGCTTGTGTCTACTCACGCACCTTCTACAGAGGTTTGTCAAATGACTGTCTCCTGAATCTTGTCTGTCTGTCTCTCTTCCTGTCTGTCTTTTCCTGCTGCTGTCTCTCTTCCTGTCTGTCTGTCTGTCTCTCTCCTGTCTATCTATCTGTCTGTCTGTCTCTAATTTATTGAACTCTAGCACATAATCTATTAAACATTATATTTGTTATAAGTTTGTTCTCTGTTTTGTTTCTCTGTTTCTCAGTGTCTTCATCAGCCCTCAACTTTGACTACAGAGCAGAATCAGCTTGTGTCTACTCAGCACCTTCTACAGAGGTTTGTCAAAATAACTGTCTCCTGAATCTTGTCTGTCTGTCTCTTTTCCTGTCTCTGTCTTTTCCTGTCTGCCTGTCTCTCTTCCTGTCTGTCTGTCTGTCTGTCTGTCTCTCTTCATGTCTGTCTCTCTTCCTGTCTGTCTCTCTTCCTGTCTGTCTGTCTGTCTCTTCCTGTCTGTCTGTCTGTCTGTCTGTCTGTCTCTCTTCCTGTCTGTCTTTTCCTGTCTGCCTGTCTCTCTTCCTGTCTGCCTGTCTTTCTTCCTGTCTCTCTTCCTGTCTTCCTGTCTCTGTCTACCTGTCTGTCTGTCTCTCTTCCAGTTTTTCTTCATGTCTGCCTGCCTGCCTGTCTCTATTCCTGTCTTTCTTCATGTTTGTCTGTCTGTCTGTCTCTGATTTATTGAACTCTAGCAATAATCTATTAAACATTATATTTGTTATAAGTTTGTTCTCTGTTTTGTCTCTGTTTCTCAGTGTCTTCATCAGCCCTTAACTTTGACTACAGAGCAGAGTCAGCTTGTGTCTACTCACGCACCTTCTACAGAGGTTTGTCAAAATAATTGTCTCCTGAATCTTGTCTGTCTGTCTCCTTTCCTGTCTGCCTGTCTTTCTTTCTGTCTCTCTTCCTGTCTGTCTGTCTGTCTGTCTGTCTCTGTCTTCTCCTCTCTGTCTGTCTGCCTGTCTTTCTTCCTGTCTGCCTGTCTCTCTCTACCTGTCTTTCTGTCTCTCTTCCTGTCTCTCTCCTGTCTGTCTGTCTGTCTCTCCTCCTGTCTGTCTGCCTGTATTTCTTCTTGTCTCCCTTCCTGTCTGCCTGTCTCTCTCTACCTGCCTGTCTCTCTTCCTGTCTATCTATCTGTGTGTCTGTCTCTAATTTATTGAACTCTAGCAATAATCTATTAAACATTATATTTGTTATAAGTTTGTTCTCTGTTTTGTCTCTGTTTCTCAGTGTCTTCATCAGCCCTTAACTTTGACTACAGAGCAGAGTCAGCTTGTGTCTACTCACGCACCTTCTACAGAGGTTTGTCAAAATAACTGTCTCCTGAATCTTGTCTGTCTCTCTTCCTGTCATTCTGCTTCTCTCTTCCTGTCTGTCTTTTCCTGTCTGCCTGTCTGTCTCTCTTCCTGTCTGTCTCTCTGTCTCTCCTTCCTGTCTGTCTGCCTGTCTTTCTTCCTGTCTCTCTTCCTGTCTGCCTATTTCTTCTGGTCTCCCTTCCTGTCTCTCTTCCTGTCTGCCTGTCTCTCTCTACCTGTCTGTCTGTCCCTCTTCCTGTCTTTCTTCATGTCTGCCTGCCTGTCTGTCTCTCTTCCTGTTTTTCTTCATGTCTGTGTGCCTGTCTGTCTCTCTTGCTGTCTTTCTTCATGTCTGTCTGCCTGTCTCTCTTCCTGTCTGTCTGTCCCTCTTCCTGTCTTTCTTCATGTCTGCCTGCCTGTCTGTCTCTTCCTGTTTTTCTTCATGTCTGTCTGTCTCTCTTCCTGTCTGCCTGTCTCTCTCTACCTGTCTGTCTGTCCCTCTTCCTGTCTTTCTTCATGTCTGCCTGCCTGTCTGACTCTCTTCATGTCTTTCTTCATGTCTGTCTGTCTCTCTTCCTGTCTGCCTGTCTCTCTCTACCTGTCTGTCTGTCCCTCTTCCTGTCTTTCTTCATGTCTGCCTGCCTGTCTGTCTCTATTCCTGTGTTTCTTCATGTCTGTCTGTCTGCCTGTCTCTCTCTACCTGTCTGTCTGTCCCTCTTCCTGTCTTTCTTCATGTCTGCCTGCCTGTCTGTCTCTCTTCCTGTTTTTATTTCATGTCTGTGTGCCTGTCTGACTCTTCCTGTCTGTCTCTCTTCATGTCTGCCTGTCTCTCTCTATCCTGTCTGTCTGTCCCTCTTCCTGTCTGTCTCTATTCCTGTGTTTCTTCATGTTTGTCTGTCTGCCTGTCTCTCTCTACCTGTTTGTCTGTTCCTCTTCCTGTCTGTCTCTATTCCTGTGTTTCTTCATTTCTGTCTGTTCTGCCTGTCTCTCTCTACCTGTCTGTCTGTCCCTCTTCCTGTCTTTCTTCATGTCTGCCTGTCTGTCTGTCTCTCTTCCTGTTTTTATTTCATGTCTGTGTGCCTGTCTGACTCTTCCTGTCTGTCTCTCTTCATGTCTGCCTGTCTCTCTCTACCTGTCTGTCTGTCCCTCTTCCTGTCTGTCTCTATTCCTGTGTTTCTTCATGTTTGTCTGTCTGTCTGTCTCTCTTCCTGTCTATCTGTCTGTCTGTCTCTAATTAATTGAACTCTAGCAATAATCTATTAAACATTATATTTGTTATAAGTTTGTTCTCTGTTTTGTCTCTGTTTCTCAGTGTCTTCATCAGCCCTTAACTTTGACTACAGAGCAGAGTCAGCTTGTGTCTACTCACGCACCTTCTACAGAGGTTTGTCAAAATGACTGTCTCCTGAATCTTGTCTGTCTGTCTCTCTCCCTGTCTGTCTCTCTTCCTGTCTGTCTGTTTGTCTGTTGTCTTTTCCTGTCTGCCTGTCTCTCTTCCTGTCTGTTCTTGTCTGTCTGCCTGCCTGTCTTTCTCTCCTGTCTCTCTTCCTGTCTTCCTGTCTCTGTCTACCTGTCTGTCTGTCTCTCTTCCAGTTTTTCTTCATGTCTGCCTGCCTGTCTGTCTCTCTTGCTGTATGTCTGCCTGTCTCTCTTCCTGTCTGTCTGTCCCTCTTCATGTCTGCCTGCCTGTCTGTCTCTTCCTGTTTTTCTTCATGTCTGTCTGTCTTCCTGTCTACCTGTCTCTCTCTACCTGTCTGTCTGTCCCTCTTCCTGTCTTTCTTCATGTCTGCCTGCCTGTCTGTCTCTATTCCTGTGTTTCTTCATGTCTGCCTGCCTGTCTGTCTCTATTCCTGTTTTTCTTCATGTCTGTCTGTCTGCCTGTCTCTCTTCCTGTCTGCCTGTCTCTCTCTGCCTGTCTGTCTGTCCCTCTTCCTTTCTTTCTTCATGTCTGCCTGCCTGTCTGTCTCTCTTCCTGTTTTTTTCATGTCTGTGTGCCTGTCTGACTCTCTTCCTGTCTGTCTGTCTCTCTTCATGTCTGCCTGTCTCTCTCTACCTGTCTGTCCCTCTTCCTGTCTGTCTCTATCCCTGTGTTTCTTTATGTTTGTCTGCCTGTCTGTCTCTCTTCCTGTCTGTCTGTCTGTCTCTAATTTATTGAACTTTAGCAATAATCTATTAAACATTATATTTGTTATAAGTTTGTTCTCTGTTTTGTCTCTGTTTCTCAGTGTCTTCATCAGCCCTTAACTTTGACTACAGAGCAGAGTCAGCTTGTGTCTACTCACGCACCTTCTACAGAGGTTTGTCAAAATGACTGTCTCCTGAATCTTGTCTGTCTGTCTCTCTTCCTGTCTGTCTGTCTGTCTGTCTCTCTTCCTGTCTGTCTGTTCTGTCTTTTCCTGTCTGCCTGTCTCTCTTCCTGTCTGTCTGCCTGTCTTTCTTCCTGTCTCTCTTCCTGTCTTCCTGTCTCTGTCTACCTGTCTGTCTGTCTCTCTTCCAGTTTTTCTTCATGTCTGCCTGCCTGTCTGACTCTCTTCCTGTCTTTCTTCATGTCTGTCTGCCTGCCTGTCTCTATTCCTGTCTTTCTTCATGTTTGTCTGTCTGTCTGTCTCTGATTTATTGAACTCTAGCAATAATCTATTAAACATTATATTTGTTATAAGTTTGTTTTCTGTTTTGTTTCTGTTTCTCAGTGTCTTCATCAGCCCTTAACTTTGACTACAGAGCAGAGTCAGCTTGTGTCTACTCACGCACCTTCTACAGAGGTTTGTCAAAATAATTGTCTCCTGAATCTTGTCTGTCTGTCTCTTTTCCTGTCTGCCTGTCTTTCTTCCTGTCTCTCTTCCTGTCTGTCTGTCTCTCCTCCTGTCTGTCTGCCTGTCTTTCTTCCTGTCTCTCTCTTCCTGTCTGCCTGTATTTCTTTTTGTCTCCCTTCCTGTCTCTTCCTGTCTGCCTGTCTCTCTCTACCTGTCTGTCTGTCTGTCTGTCTCTCCTCCTGTCTGTCTGCCTGTATTTCTTCTTGTCTCCCTTCCTGTCTGCCTGTCTCTCTCTACCTGCCTGTCTGTCTCTCTTCCTGTCTTTCTTCATGTTTGTCTGCCTGCCTGTCTCTCTTCCTGTCTATCTATCTGTCTGTCTGTCTCTAATTTATTGAACTCTAGCAATAATCTATTAAACATTATATTTGTTATAAGTTTGTTCTCTGTTTTGTCTCTGTTTCTCAGTGTCTTCATCAGCCCTTAACTTTGACTACAGAGCAGAGTCAGCTTGTGTCTACTCACGCACCTTCTACAGAGGTTTGTCAAAATAACTGTCTCCTGAATCTTGTCTGTCTGTCTCTCTTCTTGTCTGTCTGTCTGTCTCTCTTCCTGTCTGTCTGTCTGTCTGTCTGTCTGTCTGTCTGCCTGTCTGTCTCTCTTCCTGTCTGTCTGCATGTCTGCCTGCCTGTCTGTCTCTCTTCCTGTCTTTCTTCATGTCTGTCTGCCTGTCTGTCTCTCTTCCTGTCTTTCTTCATGTCTGTCTGCCTGTCTGTCTCTCTTTCCTGTCTTTCTTCATGTTTGTCTCTCTTCCTGTCTTTCTTCATGTCTGTCTGCCTGTCTTTCTTCCTGCCTCTCTCTCTTCCTGTCTGTCTGTCTTGTCTCTTCCTGTCTGTCTGTCTCTAATTTATTGAACTCTAGCAATAATCTATTAAACATTATATTTGTTATAAGTTTGTTCTCTGTTTTGTCTCTGTTTCTCAGTGTCTTCATCAGCCCTTAACTTTGACTACAGAGCAGAGTCAGCTTGTGTCTACTCACGCACCTTCTACAGAGGTTTGTCAAAATAACTGTCTCCTGAATCTTGTCTGTCTGTCTCTCTTCCTGTCTGTCTGCATGTCTCTCTTCTTGTCTCTGTCTTTTCCTGTCTTCCTGTCTTTCTTCATGTCTGTCTGCCTGTCTGTCTCTCTTCCTGTCTTTCTTCATGTCTGTCTGCCTGTCTGTCTCTCTTCCTGTCTTTCTTCATGTTTGTCTCTCTTCCTGTCTTTCTTCATGTCTGTCTGCCTGTCTTTCTTCCTGCCTCTCTCTCTTCCTGTCTGTCTGTCTTGTCTCTTCCTGTCTGTCTGTCTCTAATTTATTGAACTCTAGCAATAATCTATTAAACATTATATTTGTTATAAGTTTGTTCTCTGTTTTGTCTCTGTTTCTCAGTGTCTTCATCAGCCCTTAACTTTGACTACAGAGCAGAGTCAGCTTGTGTCTACTCACGCACCTTCTACAGAGGTTTGTCAAAATAACTGTCTCCTGAATCTTGTCTGTCTGTCTCTCTTCCTGTCTGTCTGCATGTCTCTCTTCTTGTCTCTGTCTTTTCCTGTCTGCCTGTCTCTCTTCCTGTCTGTCTGTCTGTCTGTCTGTCTCTCTTCCTGTCTGTCTCTCTTCCTGTCTGTCTGTCTGTCTGTCTGTCTGTCTGCCTGTCTCTCTTCCTGTCTGCCTGTATTTCTTCTTGTCTCCCTTCCTGTCTCTCTCTAACTGTCTGTCTGTCCCTCTTCCTGTCTCTGTCTACCTGTCTGTCTGTCCCTCTTCCTGTCTTTCTTCATGTGTGCCTGCCTGTCTGTCTCTCTTCCTGTCTTTCTTCATGTCTGTGTGCCTGTCTGTCTCTCTTCCTGTTTTTCTTCATGCTTGTGTGCCTGTCTGACTCTCTTCCTGTTTTTCTTCATGTCTGTCTGCCTGTCTGTCTCTCTTCCTGTCTTCATGTCTATGTGCCTGTCTGTCTCTCTTCCTGTCTGCCTGTCTCTCTTCCTGTCTGCCTGTCTCCTTCCTGTCTGCCTGTCTCTCTTCCTCTGTCTGCCTGTCTTTCTCTCTTCCTGTCTGTCTGTCTTCCTCCTGTCTGTCGTGTCTCCTCTTCCCTTTGTCTTCTCTATCGTTGTTGTGCCTGCCTGTCTGTCTCTTCTTCTGCTGTCTCTTCTGTCTGCTGTCTGTCTGTGTCTGTCTGCTGTACTTCTTGTCCTTTGTCTCTCTATGCCTGTTGTACCTGTCTGTCTGCTCGTTTCCTGCTTTTCTTCATGTCTGTCTGCCTGTGTGTCTCTCTTCCTGTCTTTCTTCATGTCTGTCTGACTGTTGTCTCTTCCTGTCTCTCTTCATGTCTGTTGCTGTCTGCTCACGCACCTCTCTACCAGGTCTGCGAAATCATTGTCTCTCTTCATGTCCGCCTGTCTCGTCTGTCTCTGTCTTCTCCTGTCTGTCTGCTGTCTGTTCTGTCTGTCTGTCTTCCTTCCTGTCTCTTGCTCTGTCCTTGTCTGTCTCTGTCTTGTCCTCCTCTGTTCCTGTCTTTCTTCATGTCTGTGCTGCCTGTCTCTCTCTTCCTGTCTGTTCTGTCCTGTCTGCCTCCTGTCTCTCTTCCTGTCTGTCTGCCTGTCTCTCCTCCTGTCTGTCTGCCTGTCTACTGTCTCTTCTTGTCTGCTCTGTCTCTCTTCCTGTCTGTCTGCCTGTCTCTCTTCCTGTTGTCTGCCTGTTTCTCTTCCTGTATGTGTGCTGTTTGTCTGTGTGTCTGTCTCTTAATTTATTGAACTCTGAGCAATAATCTATTAAACATTATATTTGTTATAAGTTTGTTCTCTGTTTTGTCTCTGTTTCTCAGTGTCTTCATCAGCCCTTAACTTTGACTACAGAGCAGAGTCAGCTTGTGTCTACTCACGCACCTTCTACAGAGGTTTGTCAAATAATTGTCTCCTGAATCTTGTCTGTCTCTCCTGTCTTGCTCTTTTCCTGTCTGCCTGTTTCTTTCTCCTGTCTGTTTGTCTGTCTGTCTGTCTGTCTGTCTCTCCTCCTTGTCTAGACTGCCTGTATTTCTTCTTGTCTCCTTCCTGTCTCTCTCTTACCTGCTTCTGTCTCCTGTCTCTCTTTGTCTTTCTTCCTGTCTGCCTGTCTCTCTTCATGTCTGCTCTTGTCCTCTCTGTCTTTCTTCATGTCTGCCTGCCTGTCTGCTCTCTTCCTGTCTTTCTTCATGTCTGTCTGCCCTGTCTGTTTCTCTTCCTGTCTTTCTTCATGTCTGCCTGCCTGTCTGTCTCTTCCTGTCTTTCTTCATGTCTGTCTGCCTGTCCTGTCTTTCTCTCTATGTCTGTCTGCCTGTCTGTCTCTTCCTGTCTTTCTTCATCTGTCTATCTGTATCTGTTCTAAATTAATTGAACTCTAGCAATAATCTATTAAACATTATATTTGTTATAAGTTTGTTCTCTGTTTTGTCTCTGTTCTTCAGTGTCTTCATCAGCCCTTAACTTTGACTACAGAGCAGAGTCAGCTTGTGTCTACTCACGCACCTTCTACAGAGGTTTGTCAAAATAACTGTCTCCTGAATCTTGTCTGTCTGTCTCTCTTCCTGTCTGTCTGCATGTCTCTCTTTCTTGTCTCTGTCTTTTCCTGTCTGTCCTGTCTCTCTTCCTGTCTGTCTGTCTGTCTGTCTGTCTCTCTTCCTGTCTGTCTCTTCTTCCTGTCTGTCTGTCTGTCTGTCTGTCTGTCTCTGTCTGCTGTCTCTTCCTGTCTGCCTGTCTTTCTTCTTGTCTCTCCTTCCTGTCTCTCTCTGAACTGTCTGTCTGTCCCTCTTCCTGTCTCTGTCTACCTGTCTGTCTGTCCCTCTTCCTGTCTTTCTTCATGTGTGCCTGCCTGTCTCTGTCTCTCTTCCTGTCTTTCTTCATGTCTGTGTGCCTGTCTGTCTCTCTTCCTGTTTTTCTTCATGCTTGTGTGCCTGTCTGACTCTCTTCCTGTTTTTCTTCATGTCTGTCTGCCTGTCTGTCTCTCTTCCTGTCTTCATGTCTATGTGCCTGTCTGTCTCTCTTCCTGTCTGCCTGTCTCTCTTCCTGTCTGCCTGTCTCTCTTCCTGTCTGCCTGTCTCTCTTCCTATCTGTCTGCCTGTCTTTCTCTCTTCCTGTCTGTCTGTCTCTCCTCCTGTCTGTCTTCCTGTATTTCTTCTTGTCTCCCTTCCTGTCTCTCTTACCTGTCTGTCTGTCTGTCTCTCTTCCTGTCTGTCTTTTCCCTGTCTGCCTGTCTCTCTTCCTGTCTGTCTGTCTGTCTCTCCTCCTGTCTGTCTGCCTGTATTTCTTCTTGTCTCCCTTCCTGTCTCTCTTCCTGTCTCTCTCTACCTGTCTGTCTGTCTCTATTCCTCTCTTTCTTCATGTCTGTCTGCCTGTGTGTCTCTCTTCCTGTCTTTCTTCATGTCTGTCTGCCTGTCTGTTTCTCTTCCTGTCTTTCTTCATGTCTGTCTGCCTGTCTGTCTCTCTTCCTGTCTTTCTTCATGTCTCTGTGCCTGTCTGTCTCTCTTCCTGTCTTTCTTCATGTCTGCCCTGCCTGTCTGTCTCTCTTCCTGTCTTTCTTCATGTCTGTCTGCCTGTCTGTTTCTCTTCCTGTCTTTCTTCATGTATGTCTGCTCTGTCTGTCTCTCTTCCTGTCTTTCTTCATGTCTGTCTGCCTGTCTGTCTCTCTTCCAGTTTTTCTTCATGTCTGTGTGCCTGTCTGTCTCTCTTCCTGTCTTTCTTCATGTCTGCCTGCCTGCCTGTCTCTCTTCCTGTCTGTCTGCCTGTCTTTCTTCCTGTCTCTCTTCCTGTCTGCCTGTCTCTCTTCCTGTCTGTCTGCCTGTCTCTCTTCCTGTCTGTCTGCCTGTTTCTCTTCCTGTATGTCTGCCTGTTTCTCTTCCTGAATGTCTGTCTGTCTGTGTGTCTGTCTCTAATTTATTGAACTCTAGCAATAATCTATTAAACATTATATTTGTTATAAGTTTGTTCTCTGTTTTGTCTCTGTTTCTCAGTGTCTTCATCAGCCCTTAACTTTGACTACAGAGCAGAGTCAGCTTGTGTCTACTCACGCACCTTCTACAGAGGTTTGTCAAAATAATTGTCTCCTGAATCTTGTCTGTCTGTCTCTCTTCCTGTCTGTCTTTTCCTGTCTGCCTGTCTCTCTTCCTGTCTGTCTGTCTGTCTGTCTGTCTGTCTCTCCTCTTGTCAGACTGCCTGTATTTCTTCTTGTCTCCCTTCCTGTCTCTCTCTACCTGTCTGTCTGTCTCTCTTTGTCTTTCTTCCTGTCTGCCTGTCTCTCTCTACCTGTCTCTCTGTCCCTCTTTGTCTTTCTTCATGTCTGCCTGCCTGTCTGTCTCTCTTCCTGTCTTTCTTCATGTCTGTCTGCCTGTCTGTTTCTCTTCCTGTCTTTCTTCATGTCTGCCTGCCTGTCTGTCTCTCTTCCTGTCTTTCTTCATGTCTGTCTGCCTGTCTGTCTTTCTTCATGTCTGTCTGCCTGTCTGTCTCTCTTCCTGTCTTTCTTAATGTCTGCCTGCCTGCCTGCCTGTCTCTCTTCCTGTCTGTCTGCCTGTCTTTCTTCCTGTCTCTCTTCCTGTCTGTCTGTCTGTCTGTCTGTCTCTCCTCTTGTCAGACTGCCTGTATTTCTTCTTGTCTCCCTTCCTGTCTCTCTCTACCTGTCTGTCTGTCTCTCTTTGTCTTTCTTCCTGTCTGCCTGTCTCTCTCTACCTGTCTCTCTGTCCCTCTTTGTCTTTCTTCATGTCTGCCTGCCTGTCTGTCTCTCTTCCTGTCTTTCTTCATGTCTGTCTGCCTGTCTGTCTCTCTTCCTGTCTTTCTTCATGTCTGTCTGCCTGTCTGTTTCTCTTCCTGTCTTTCTTCATGTCTGCCTGCCTGTCTGTCTCTCTTCCTGTCTTTCTTCATGTCTGTCTGCCTGTCTGTCTCTCTTCCTGTCTTTCTTCATGTCTGTCTGCCTGTCTGTCTCTCTTCCTGTCTTTCTTAATGTCTGCCTGCCTGCCTGCCTGTTTCTCTTCCTGTCTGTCTGTCTGTCTGTCTGTCTCTAATTTATTGAACTTTAGCAATAATCTATTAAACATTATATTTGTTATAAGTTTGTTCTCTGTTTTGTCTCTGTTTCTCAGTGTCTTCATCAGCCCTTAACTTTGACTACAGAGCAGAGTCAGCTTGTGTCTACTCACGCACCTTCTACAGAGGTTTGTCAAAATAATTGTCTCCTGAATCTTGTCTGTCTCTCTTTCTGTCTTTCTTCATGTCTGCCTGCCTGTCTGTCTCTCTTCCTGTCTTTCTTCATGTCTGTCTGCCTGTCTCTCTGCCTGTCTGCCTGTCTCTCTTCCTGTCCGTCTGCCTGTTTTTCTTCCTGTCTCTCTTCCTGTCTGTCTGCCTCTCTCTCTTCCTGTCTGTCTGTCTTGTCTCTTCCTGTCTGTCTGTCTCTAATTTATTGAACTCTAGCAATAATCTATTAAACATTATATTTGTTATAAGTTTGTTCTCTGTTTTGTCTCTGTTTCTCAGTGTCTTCATCAGCCCTTAACTTTGACTACAGAGCAGAGTCAGCTTGTGTCTACTCACGCACCTTCTACAGAGGTTTGTCAAAATAATTGTCTCCTGAATCTTGTCTGTCTCTCTTTCTGTCTTTCTTCATGTCTGCCTGCCTGTCTGTCTCTCTTCCTGTCTTTCTTCATGTCTGTCTGCCTGTCTCTCTGCCTGCCTGCCTGTCTCTCTTCCTGTCTGTCTTTTCCTGTCTGCCTGTCTCTCTTCCTGTCCGTCTGCCTGTTTTTCTTCCTGTCTCTCTTCCTGTCTGTCTGCCTGTCTGTCTGTTTCTCTTCCTGTCTCTCAGTTGGTGTTTTTGGCTATAGTTTTATTCTGTGTTTTGATTCAGGTAATATAATTCAGAATATGGCTGTCAGTTATCAGTGTATTGTTCTGTTTAATGATGGTTTCATTCTTCTGCAGAAAAAAATACCTGGTTTCCCAGAAGAAAGTCAAGAAGCGAGCAAGTGTCTCTCAGGGTAAGATGGTTTATCACATTATATTTAATGGCACTCAGGAATACTCTGTTGAAGACGTTCAATATTACCTAATAAATAACAAGATTTTATTTATAATTAAATAAAACAAGTTGTATGTTCATGGTATGTCTTTGCTTTAAATCAATCAATATGTCATATGCAAAAGTTAACTCACTGCCAGCTAATAAACTTTAGTGATGATCAATGACTGCATTTCACATGCGAAGAAAATATGCTAAACATCACAATGCCAAACAACTTTAATGGTATTGAATTCAAAATATTGGTATTGGAACCTCTACCTATGCACAACTGATTTGTCTAAACATTTACAGATTACTGAAATGTAATTTTACATTTGCATAATGAACACAAATTAAATGATTAATTTTGTTTAGGTTGTAAGACACATCAGCTTGTCAAAGAGGAGATGTCATCTTTAAAAAAATGCTCAGTTTGTGATGGACCATTTTCCCCGCTGAAGTGGTGGGGGCTGAAATGTCAAAGTTACGTATTAAAATTCACATGGGACTTTCATGTTGACAGGTGTAATGGTAATGTCAGTTTGGGGCTACAAGGCAGGCGGAACCTTCCATCACGGCCGTAGTTTCCCAGGGGAGGTATTTCCGTGTGGGGACCCCGCAAGATTTGAGTTTCGGCAACATCTCGAGCGGAAGACGGAGGATTATTACAGAGGATCCAAAACAGGTGCGGGCAGAAGACGATCGTCGATTCCACGGGGAAGACACGTCGTCAGCTGGGGAAGGAGTAGGGCATTTCAGCTTCATCATCTGAGGAGGAAAAGGAGAGAGGAAAAGCTGCGTGTGGCATCTGGTCGAATCTGGGAGAGGCAGAGAGAGGAGAATTGGTGGAGGAAACAGATAGTGCTGTTGAGGTTTGGACCGTGCAGATTGAGGAATTGGTTTAAGTGATGTGATGAGACTTTCTGAAGTACAAAACCTGTCTCTTTGGGAGAAAGTGTGAAAACCCCACGCTTCATGGGAAAAGAAGTCCAAGAGAGCCAAAGTGAAGGTGCAGTGGACCAGATCCCTGGTCCATGCCTGAGAGTTGTGCTAGCCACGAAGCGTTGCCTGCAGTGTTGTTCATCAATCATAACCACGTGTGCAGATCTGTGTGAATTAACAGTTAAGCACGTTAGTGGAAGTGGGAGAAGAAATGCAGTGACACTGGAGTGGTCCTGGCTGTGGAGACATCGTCCACATTTTCCCTGGATGAAGCCGATGGAGGCAAGCATCTGAGTGGTGAAATCTCTTGTTCCCTTTAATTCTTATGCTGGGTTGTGAAGCGCCATACTCGGTTGAATTGCCACATTCCTACCTCACTTGCCCGAGCCCCGCCTGAAGAGGGCCAACTATATCATATGATTGCCCATCTTTCTCTTGCTCCTTGTCAAGCCCTGCGAAAGAGCCAGCTTCGCGTGGACCTCACCTCTGTCCATCCCCTACCTGCTAGTAGAGCCAGTCAGACCATCGACATCTTTTCACTGTCATTTCTCTCTTGTCTGCTCTAGCCTGTGAAGAGAGCTAGTTCGTGCTAATCTTATACTCTCCCTGTTCATCCCTGGATCTGGTGAGTAGAGCCAGTTATACCATCTGATCTTCACTGTTATCTCTGCTCTGCTCAGTCGTGAAGAGAGCCAGTTCCGCTGCTGATCCTTGCACTCCTGTTCATCTGTATTCTGCTGAAGGAGCCAGTTATACCATGTACTCTCACTGTCATTCTCCTCCCTCTGTTGCTAGCTCCGCAAGCAGAGCCAGCTCCGCTGCTGAATCCTCATCTCTGTTCATCTGGATTCTGTGAGTAGAGCCAGTTATACCATCTAAACTTCACTGTCATCTCCTGTCTGCTTGAGCCCCCGTGAAGAGAGCCAGTTCCGCTGCTGAACCCCACTCTCTGTTCATCTGGGATTCTGTGAGTAGAGCGATTATAACCATTTGAATTCTTCACTGTCATTCCTCTGTCTGCTCTAGCCCGCTAAGAGAGCCAGTTCGCTGCTACCTCGCGCCTCTGTTCATCTGGGGTCTATCCCTTAGTAGAGCCAGTTATACCATTGAATTTCGCACCCTTTATTCTCTGTCTGCTCTAGCCCCGTGAAGAGAGCCAGTTCCGCTGCTGAATCCTTCGCTCTCTGTTCATCTGGATCCTACCCTGTGAGTAGAGCGAGTTATACCATCTAATCGCACCTTTATTCCTCTGTCTGCTTGAGCCTGTGAAAGAGCCAGCTGTGCTTGTCGACCCCCGCCCCTCCCCGTCATCTGGACCTGCTAGCAGAGCCAGGATACCGCCAACCCTCACCCCGTCTCTGCCTGTCCAGCTCAGAAGAGCCAGCTTCGCTGTTGATTTCCTGTGCCTCCCTCGTAGTCCATCCGAACCTGTGAAGAGAGAAAGTTCCACTGTGAATCTGCGAGGGACAGTCTTGTTGTGGATCTCACCCTGTTCTCTGCCTGTCCAAGCCTTGAGAAGAGCCAGTTCGCTGCTTCACTTTCCTGTGCCTCCTCGGAGTCCATCGAACCTGTGAAGAGAGAAATAGCTTCCACTTGCTAATCTGTCGAGGGAGCAGTT